>JAAEAF010002218.1:0-161950 GCA_011037195.1 Triatoma infestans
TCCGATTTCTAAACTATATCTAACAAAAATTTACACAACTTTTCAATTTAAACACAATTCAATAATTTATAAAGAATAAACTGTAATGACAAGGTCTGACAGTTCTATTTGAAAGCCTAAAATTTTTATGCAATAAGGTTGAACACTTTAAATTATTTAACAAAATTTGACATCTACATTATTTGAAAACTATAAGAACAAACTCATAAAATTGTAATCACACTGATGAAATAAGGGCAGTTAATAAAGGAATATTAAAACAATTACTCACCAGAATTATTAAAACAGTCATTTGTAACTTATTTCATCCGGAAAACTGCTACACTCTTGATGCACAATTCTTAAAAACTTCCGAATGAAACTTAACTAAATGATTAAAATATATTTTACTAAGTAAAATTAAATAGGGCAAAATGAAAACAAACGGAAGTAAAACACCGTATTATCGAAGAAAAGTAAAATCGAACATTAGAGTAAATGAAATAGTAAATTAACAATTCGCGAATATTGAGGTAAGATTTTAATAGCAGGTAAAGAAGTGTAAAAGATGTAGAACTGACAGAGAGAGATTCCATCGGTAACTTGCATATCGAGAGCGACACTAGGAGAACACTGGTTTGAAGTTTAGAAGAGTCCAATATAAGCTCCACCCCCTCCAAACTATTTCAACAATACAATGGACTCATCCTATATTTATGTCAGGTTCACAAAACTAAAGGGGAAAGAATATCTCGCATCAATATAACTTAAATATTGATGATCTATAATTTTAAGAGAAAAAACAATTAATTGGTCAGAACTTTATAGAATCAAAAAATTAGGTATAAAGAGAGAAAGAAGAAACAAAAGATAAGATAATACATTCAATTATTTCATAAATAAAAGAATTTTCCTTAAAAAAGAAAAAATATATATTACTTCAATGATCAAAATACTCTGATAAATTAATGATTCAAAATTTGTTTAAAAAAAATAAAAGTCAAAATATACAATGAACAAAAAGGGATAGGTAAGTTAGTTCATGTTAAGTTGGTAGCACAAGGCACATCGAAGTGTAAAACGGAGACTATGTTTGCTTTCTTAATGGTATGTGCTCTTAACTTTAACTAATATAATGCCGTTTTACATTTATAAGTATGTTAAATAACTTCAAATTTTATTCTAATTATAAGGTAATAGTTATTTCCAATAAAATATCAAAACATGTGATGAGGAGAAAGTGAATTTATAGCTTTAGAGTTTCAACCAATCAGAATAAAGATCTGAAACCAGCTGTTCGATGAGCATAGAACAGGTCAATAATATGAATTCTAACTACAAACGCTTCAGTGTACTAATGCTAAGCATTTTCCCACTTATTATTATCACTTCCTATAGTTTCGAATTATTATAAAAAAAAGTTATTTCCACAAAAAATGTCTTAAATATTTATTTTTCATCAATATATTTGCATCCCCACTGTTATCAGACTTATCTAGTCGATATGACATTTTAAATTTTTTCATTCAACATAATAAATTAAGGCAATTACAAAATTTGTGTTCTATTGTTTGAAAAATATACTTATTAAAACCTAGATTGGGGGCAAAATGTAAAGATAAACATCCCTATTAAATAAAGAAGTAAAAAAAAATGAATTGCAATTTTATTTTATAAAAAAAGTGTATCTCTGTATTGAATAGTGGGTTATATCTGAGTCATTCACATTTTTTAATTATGGCCTATTTACAAGAAGCCAAATTCTTCTAACGAAAAATATTAATTAGTAGAGTTAATATGTTGACTTCTGCTGTGATTGGCATGAAGAAACCATACCTTCTTTATATTTTACACAATTGATTTCAATCAAATTTAACAGTATCAAAATAAAATTAAGTTTGCAGTATCATAGAATATTATGTCACATGCAAATTTATTAAATTTACACACCATAACATAGGACCTTACTAGAATTGTCATTATTCCATAAAAATAATATTGCTATTTATTACTAAATAATAGTTCAAATTAGAAGCAGATTCGGCTAAACCTTACTTCTAATTTGCCTATTGTTTCTGAATAAGTATTTTACAGAAGGAAAATGCACTGCCTGAATTGTTATATAATGAAAAACTGAATACCAAATAATTACCATTCCTTTAAAAAATATGAAACAATGATTTAGATATCATATGGCTTCAGTTTTGAATTTAAATTCAGCTGAATGTGCCATGTTCTAAATTTACTTGGCTTGCAACATTTCTTAAACTGCCTATGTGCTTTGTGCTAATGTCGGAAAAGGAAATGAAAAGATATATTATATATCTTTCAAATTTTCATCATCTAGAGATCTGTATTCTGGTACTGATTAGCAATTTATAAGCACTGCCTTGAACAATGCACAATAAGATGACATTCGTAAAAAGAGATAGGGCCTATTTAATATAGCAATATTACTTATTGGAATGAGAAACCTAATGTCTGTTTAAATCATTATTTATAACAGAGCTGAGATTTTAACCAAGTGATTCTTATTATTAGGCATTTTTTCAATTTTTTTTTCTCCAAAAAAGCTTTGCTATTATCAGAAATGTTCAATAGATTCAAGACAAGGGAAGAAGAAATCAAAGAAATTAGCCAAATTAAGATTGCTTCCACTTTAAATATAATTATATAAAACCAATCACTGTTTTATAATTGTAAAGAACTTTAAAGGTACCGACTGGACATAATGGCTAAAATAAGAGGGGGCGGGGACGCTATGTCCTAAACGTATTTATTTAATGCAATGGTTGTATAAATATTTTCTTTTGTATTTATATAAATGAACCTAAAACTTATGCTTAAATAACACTAACATATCCTCAAAAAAGAATGCTTTATCAATGCGCGATAGAACCAAAGAAACAATATGAGATAACTCCTATGTATACACGGATTATATTTTAACAAAGTTCTAAACATGTATTCGCAGTTTTTGGTATCAGAAAAAAGAATAATTAAAGAAAATTAAAATAATTGTTTACCTGAAATTTCCATGACGCCTTAAATAATTTCATTCAACAGTCGCAAATCACACTATAATAAAAAAGCACAATGTTTATACAAACAAATTAAATTCTTAATTTTCAAGCCTGCATACACTAAACGATTAATTATAACAGAAAAATAAAAAATAACTTTTTAAGTCTGTTTCCAAATAAGACAACCATATTGGCCTGTAGAGGACGCGGGACAGCGTTCCTAAACACAACTGTAATCACGACGTCACGCTTTCTGATTGAATCAGCTGATACATTACAGCTGTTTCTTTTTTACTGTTTAGTTGAGGCCTTTCAACAGCCAATTATGGTTGAAAACGTGGTCTGTCGTTTTGTGTTAATATTGACGGAATTTTTACACATTTTATTTCTTGTATGTAAAGGAAGATCATATTGCATAGTTAACGGAAAATGAGGTTTTGCACTTTCCTAATTGCATTTTTTTATCTGGGCAATGTAAGGCCTCAAGAAATTAATACCAAAGAATTAAGATGTTTGGGTATTTACACTTTTTAATTATATATATTATGTATACAATTCTTAGTTATTTACTTATTTGTATCATATATTGATTATTTTAGTATGCCAACGAGTGGTCGAGGAAATGGAAAAGGAAATAGAAAAAGTGGATCCCCTGAAAAAGATTGAAGTTGGCACTTACCGTATAGATCATAAAGGAGATCAAAAACAAAAGACTGTAAGTTATTTCTAAGTCATTTTTATATTTGATACATTTTTGCATTGGTAAAACTTTACAGGCATTATTCAATTGGCAATCTGTTCCATTAGAAACCTAAGGTTATTAGAACTGAATTTTCCCAAACACCATAAAGTGAAGAATCAACAAGAAAATGTTACAGCGTTTTTCGAAATAATTCCAAAACCTCATAAATATTCTGTAAAGGCACACTTCCGGTTAACCGATTATCGCAAATTTGGTATCCTAGCATTGCTTTTAATGCGTCTTAATATTATATCAGTGGTTATACGATGTACCAAAGTGGTATTCTCTTAATTTTGCTATTCTCCCTAATCGCCCAAAAATAAATTTTCCTGGAAATATGTTTGAAATAAAAGTGATAGGCATTTATGTGTGTAGATAGTACATGGAGTTGAAAAAAAAGTCTAATGAAAATCGTTGGATCTGTTTTCGAGAAAATAGCGAACCTCTGGAAAAGTAAAGTTACGTTTTAGATTTGATAGGTTTTCACTGAAATCTTCGTGATAGTGGTACCTAAACGAAATACTAATCTAATCTGGGACTCGGAGCCACCCTAGGAGTTCAGCACCTAAGCCACTAATAGGCCTATTGACCCCCCTCCCCCTCCATAAGCACCTCGTATCAGCACTTAGTAAAAAACGCCAGGGCTGTGGTGAGGGGGACTTCCAATCATTGATTCGGCACCAAATTTCTGGAAACGATGATTCAACCCTTTCGCTGAGACCCCCATAATATATAGATGTTCTTTAAAATGCAATGTCCAGCAAGTAGGGCCGAGATTCTTCTTAGCTCTGCCTTTGATTTGCCTAGAATATAGGCGTGCTAGTCTTTGAAGAGAAAGTAAAATGATTATTGTGTAGGCATACCATCGCATCGAGACAAATCCTTCAACCGGAAGATGCCTTATAATAATTATCTTCTTTTTTTTTTCAGTTGTAGCAGTTTCTCGCGAATGACTCCTACGATATTCTCTATTTCTCGCATACACACATATAGTCTATCACTTTTTTATGAAACATTTTTCCTGGAATTGATTCTTGGCTGGTTCTGGAGTGACCGAAATCAACACCAGATATACCAGATATACCACCAGAATCAGTTCACCAAGTTTGCCACTTTAACTTTCTAGTCATATCACACTTTAAGCAGTTAAATCAACGATACTATTCTAATTGCATCACGCAACCAACACCCTCTCTTCGATTGGTTACTCTACCCTCTATAAACTCATCTCTCCTTACTCAATAAACTGATTAAATATATTTGTGAGTTTAGTGTCAGTTCGGATTCATTTACATCATTTCAACATCCATAATCATTTCTTGCTATTATTACAACATTAAAATACAAAATATTACATATAATGACTCAGAAAGCTTCATATATAAAAAAAAGTGGAAGTCTTGTAAAAATTTGGGAGTGATCTTCAGGAAAAAGAAATACTCACTATTTTGTTTAGCAGTTACAGTATTTGAAAAGTGCGGCCCGGCGTGATAAGTACTTTAATGAAAAATAGATACCTTAAATTAAGGAAATTATTTATATTTCCAGAGACGTAAAGCTGTTTTAAAAACATTAATTGGACTGTTAAATTGTTAATAATCAATTTATTTAAAACCTGGAAATGTGATGTAAGGTTTGAATCATTTTTTTTAATTTTTTCAGAAATAATAATGCATCCTGCCCATGGAGCTTCTCATTATTAAATGTTAATGCTGTTGACATAATTGGTTGGAAAATTATTTGATGATGAGATAAAATATTTGGTTTTAATATTATACTGTTTAATGCTAATGTTGCGTAGTTTGAAGTATAAAGACATGATGGTCCTCTTATACTACCATAATCCCAGTCATTAGCTATAGCAAACATTCCTGGATCAGTTTTATATGTTAATTCATTATTTTTATCATGTGCTAAATTTTTTTCAATCTCTTTTATAGCATCTTTTAAACCTGCGTAGGTCATTTTATTTACATTTTGTAGTAATGGAAAAGCTAATTTACTACCAGCAATAATACCAATTGTCAAGTCTATATTTTTTTCTTTAATGTTGGTTTTGTTGAATTCTGAAACTATTAAATGTGGAAGTGCTTTAAAAACATGAACAACTGCCATTATAATAAGACATTTTATTTCTATTTTGAGGGTTTTTTTCCCCCCTAGTCTGAGAGCAAATTGTACTGCACTGGTCATGTCTATATCAGTTGTTGCAACCAAAAATTGATTTCTTGTACCGTGATCCAGCACATGTAAAGGTGTGTCTATTGTATCAGCAAAATTTTCATTAATTAATTCAGTTGATATTTCAACAGTAGATTTTCTTTTATCAACTTTTTCTGATCGATCTCCAAATGAAAAGATTATACCGCTTTCCTCAGTTGTTGGACTAAGTGCCTCTCTAAATTCTTGAGGAATATATTTTTCAAAGTGTTCCTTTTGCTTTTTATGTAATGTAGCTCTAAAATTCGCTAATTGACGTTTTGTTTTTGAATCTGTTGAAGGAGTTTCTGGTATATCATCTAAATCTAATTTTTGTTCTTCATCTCTTAGTGGAATGAAATCTTTTGCTTTTATACGCGTTTCATAAAGAACATCTTCTTGATTGTTCATTTCAGATATTTCATTTATTAAATTCCTTTCATATAAATATAAATCTCTAGCAGATTGCTTATCTACCATTTCACCTATTTTTATTAAACAGAGTAAAGAAGTTTCTGAAATATATCTACCTTCTTCCACAAATCTATTTGCTATAAAACCTTTTGTTGGTGCTGTAATTGTTTTTACTGGAACACCATCTTTCATTATATCACATATGGGTTCACCTATATCTACATAACTGCCGGTATATTTCCTCCATGAAATCAATCCTGGTTGGTTTTCAATCATTATTATCCTATAATTTAAATAATTTTTTGTAATCTTTTCTTCTTCTTCCTCTTCTTCTTCTTTCTCATTGAGTTTATTTGATGTACTAATCTTTCTATATTGATCAGTAGTTTTACTAAAAGAAAGTAATTTAGGAAGAAAACCGTATATAGTTGCGTAATGCAACTTACTTCTTAATAAATTGTAACAATATTTCACCATCTTGTTAAAACTTACCCATCTCCTATTAATAGAATTAATTTTAGTCACTGTTGATTAAAAGAAATTGATTGACAAATGATACTGATTTCACTATATAACTTTTTCCATAAAATAATGGTAATTATTTATTTTAATATAATATTCACTTAATAAATAAAAATATTCATTACTATAGAAATAGGTTGGCATGATTGTTGCAGATTTTACGCGCACACACATATAATATATTATACACATATAAAGTTCAACTAGAGGAGAAAATTGAAAAAATGACACATTCAATTCTAAAATATTTTATTCGAAGATATTAAGTAAACTATTAAAATAATAGCGTCAATTCACGAACAACTTATTACTTTTTCCCATAACTATTGCAGGAAGTATGACGATTGTTGTTTAACTTTTGGAACTTCAGTTTTTACCAAAAAAACATATTTTGAAATGTTAGAATACAAAAAAGTTTTTACTGATATCTCTCTCTTTCTCTCCCATGTGTGTGTGTATTTTGTTACGTAAATGCGATTTATTTTGGTTTTCTTATTACGATAACAACAGCAAAAAAAGTACTTGAAAAAATAAAGGTTTTTCGTAAACTAAAAATAGTAATGATATTAGAATTAATTAGAACGTCTTCTTCTTCACTTTTATCTAGTATTTTGTTGTGGAACTTTCTAATAAAAATGACCACCAGTAATTAGCAATCATTTCACTATTCTACTTTCCTTGGTAACTTTTTCAGTATTGGAAATATCTTGAACTAGTTCTCCGTGTTCATCACTAACATCCACAAGGATCGAAGGAAAAAAGTTCAAATGGGAGAGTAAGAAATGTATTTTAAAACATGTTTTAAAAGCTAACTTCATAAGCCAAAAGGAAATCATTGACAATGTATCATTGTTAGCAGCCTTATTGTCCCACAAAACTTTTGATTCACTGTCTTAAAAGCATTCCAACCACTACGTTCTAATGTCGCATAGAGTCTCTTCTCGCATCTCGCAGTCTTTCTCAAAATCTTTAAATTTCTCAAAATCTTGACGTGTTGGAAAAAAAAAATATTTCCCGAATCAGCATAAAAAAGATTCACTTCTGACGAGTCTGAATGTAGGAAAAAGTCCTATGCTAGTCAGTGTTATTACTAAGCTCCATCTCTCACATTCAGATTAAACTGTTGCCAAATAATGTGATTAACCGACTAGGAGTTCATAAATTTTAGGTAATTAATATCAAATAGGCAAAATAAATCCTTCCCATTATGCTCAATATGTCTTAAAAGCTTCATTGTCTAAAATGAAGCTAGTACAAGTTCATTTTTAATGAAGTTACCTTAACTTATTCCTTAAATTAATTATACTATAATTAGTTTAAAATAATTGTTAAATATTAATAGTGTTCAATTTGTCTCAGGTTGAATATAGAAGATCAGAAGTATATTTAACAGAATTAATGGAAAATGTATGTGATAAAATGAAAGATTTTGTAAGAGCTAGATTAAAAAGTAATGGACAGTTAGTAGTCATACCATTGTTCTCTCAAGCTGGGCAAATGAATCCTATGGTTGGTGAAGTCGATATTATACAAGATTCAGATTTAAATAAGAGTCTTCATTTTTATGTAAGTTTTTTTTGCTATATATATATATATATATATGTGTGTGTGTGTGTGTGTGTGTGTGTGTGTTTGTTTGTTTGTTTTAATTCACATTTATTTCTCAATTCCTTTCATGCTTCAGATGTGATTATTTTTATCATTGCGTACGCCGCAGTCGACGCAAATTATAGAGATAAATTTAGGTATTCACAAACAGTCCCAAATCATAAAACGTGTCACATTATCGAGAAGAGTGTGCCATGAGGCATGACCATCTGGCAGCTTTCATATCAGGGCATCATTGAGAGCACTTCTTAGAGATCGCGTTGACAATGCGCAAAACCGCTTATTACCACTTAACCTTCTAATGAGTTTCTCTCAGCATTAAAAGAGAAAATTACCTTGTACACTTCCTTGTACAAGTAACATAAAAAATTTAGTGTTTTAAATGCATCATAATTATGTTTAGTTTTTCAACATTTTGCATATAGAAATGTACGCTATCTCTGTATAAATGATGAAATAAGTTAAAAATAATAAAATTAGATGTAATTTTTGTTTTACAGACAAAGTTTTTATTTCTTAAGCTTGCTTAATGTGCCATTTTTCCTACACATAGATTATTCCTTAAAGATGTTGGATATTTTAGGGGGAAGTTAATAAATAACGAACTGCGCCCTTTAGTTCTGGCCTTTGCTACTAACTCTAGCTCCCCACTTTTTCTTACGATGGTGAATCAACACCATTCTTATTGGAAATAACTCTGAATTGTCGCACCAAGGGCGAGTGCGTTAGCCATTAGACCAAGGCGTGAGTTGTTGTTGTTCAAGGTTCTTATCAGGTCCTTTCCAAACTTTTACCTGAACTTAAAACAGAAGTTTATGTACGTTAAATTTAACACCTTTCTCACTAGTTCGTTCATAATTGCAATTCTGCCATGTACAGTCTTAAGATTCTACATAAAAATGATAAATCGTCAAAATAAAAATTATTAATTTTTTGGAACTATTCTGGTGCAGAGCCCCATAAGGCGTTTTAGTAATCCTAGAAGTACCAATAGGATTGGAAAGGTTATACATTTCAGAGAACTCCCTATATAAATAAACATTGTAAAATTCATCTTTTAAATCTAGAACTGTAAACATTTTGGCTTTACCAATTTCATCGTTTTGCCCTCTTTAGTTAGTATTAATTGATATTTTCTAATAACTCTTTTGTTAAGATCACTTATATCTAGACAAATTCTAAGATGTCCTCTGTTTTTCTATCATACTAAATTATTAACCTCATTATCGGGCCTATTTTAACAATAATTACAGAATTTTCTAATACCTTTTTTACTTTCTATAGCAAAAGAAACTTGCTTGGTAGGACGCATAATTAGTTAACATTTTCTTTAACATAAATTGAATATAATCCAAAAAAAATTACAGAATTTGTCTGAACAAATTTATTTTTGTCGATTGTATTATTTACAAGCTTTTCATTCAATTAAATCTAATTTAATACAATATTTTCTTCTAATTAAATCTTTCAACTAACAACAAAGTAAATTTTATACATTTATTTTTATTGTTAACAGGACATTTTTGATTATCTCGCCGAAACAATTTATCTGAAACCATCAAAAATTTTAAGTAATACCGTATTTATTAGTATATCCCCTAAAGTCTATATAAGCTAGCGCACTAGTACCACCTCCACAAACATACACTACAGTCGTTGTATTACAAAATTACAAATTAAAATCGACTCTAGAATCGTGTACATATTTAAAGTAGTAACATGTGAAGCCGGTCTACTTCATTTCATTAAATAGATATTTCCATTGATTATAAATCCATTATATTGTTAAAATTCTCTCATTTTTTTTTTTTTAGTGTGAAGGAATACTAGAAGAATATGAGGAAAGTTTTATTAAACGTTTCTCAGAAGGTGGAGATAATTTAGATATTAAAATATGTACAGATGCCGCTCGTCTTTGCAATCATACGATAGAGCCAGACTATGAATTTGAAGCTAATGATGAATTGTAATGGCTTATAGTGATATATAATTAATATATAATTTGTGATCTGGTTGTTTATTTATATTTTTGTAATGAAATATTAGATTTAAATAAAACAATTTCATTTAATAAAACAATTGCAACTTTTTATATTTCTCAATGTCAGACAAATTCGTATTACCAGAAGTAAAAAAAGTTCACAAGAAAAAAATGCTTGCTGGGAAAATCTATGAAAATAGCATTCCATATGGTGGGTGATTATCACAAAAAGTATGAAATTATTTCCTAATGGAATGGGCGGGCTTGGTGTAGTGTTATGTTATGTAGAGGTCCTCACTTCGAGTTCCACGTATAACTGCTAAATTTAAATTTGCTTAAAAAATGTTAGTAGTAAAATGTGTGCTTTCGCCTCCGTCCGTGACACCTAATTTGGTAGTTGGACGTTAAGCCGCCTGAAATTCAAGACATAACTTTACTTACAAGCTTATATAGTAGAATTAAATAATGAGATTTATTATCATTCTCTTTATCTGATATATTTCATCTTTTATATATATATATATATAATCACTATTACAATCAATATAATTAATACATGTATATATATATATATATATATCATCTTAATCCTCATAGTTCTAGTTAAAAACATATTTTTCATCTGAGGAGACCTCAGAATTACATTTCCAGTAAAAATTCATTTTCGAAAAAGGAAATTAAAATCCTCCTATTCGTGAGGATTTTAATTTTTCCCCCAGATTCCGTGAGGTTTAGAAAACTTGTTTTTCAACTTCTACATCAGATAGCGTACTTCTCAATAAAAGTTCAAGATAAAAAGAGACCTTAATCAAGATTATTGTAAAGAAATAAACAGCAGACTTAAATGTTGTTAACCAAAAATAGTAATAAATCAGACTATTATTTTTAAAAGCACTTACTAAACAATATTTAATTTCATTATTTCTTATAGATTTTTCATTTTCCAAGTGAGCTAATATTTTATTTTACTTTCTCTTATTGCTATAAAAGGAGATCTCAATTATGACAAATTTTCAAAATTCAGTTTTCACCGGAAACTTTACGTTTTTTGTTTTAAGATGACCTAAATACGAAAAACTGTCTAGCCAAATGCCTGTGTGGATGTGAACGAAATATCACAAAAACAAAAAAATTACAAGAAGTTCAAACTTGATATTCCGATTAAGTATTACCATCACATCTAAAATGAAAGTATGGGTCAAAATTCATCCATTGGAAGTGCTGCTTACTGAATAGTAATTTCAGTATTTCGCTTTTTTCACGAAAAGAGCTCCGGGTTATTTTCGTGAAAACCTATCAATTTTATTAGAAATATTTTTAGAAAATTGTAGGGAAGTTTTCCCTAAAGAACCATTTCAGTCCAATTTGTGGTTGGTTCTACACCTATATATATTAAGGTACGTTACATGTTGAATATGTGGATGGGTCCGCAATGCTGGATAACATCTGGTATTTATGCGTCTCAGCGTGGATATTTATATTGTTCTTGACCGGTTTCGGATTTTCATCCATCGTCAGTCAGAGCATAGTCACCAACTTCGTGTAGAGAGTTTACTTCAACGTAATGTTTGTGTTACACTCACACTTGTTGGTCCTATATATACAAGGCATTTTTCCTCCATTGCATAAACTATATGTTTGGAGGTAAAAAGAACAAATGCTTAAATTAGAGGCGAAAAAGATCGAACAATATTGCCTCTACGGTAGATTTATCAAATAAGCACTAGAACTGCCAAGTGACCTTGAGATAATCCCCACTCACCTCCAGCGATATGTAGTATTAAGTATCCCCACCATTAAACTCGGATCAACTGAGCAAGCAAACTTTACAATTTTTACGAAATATTCTTCAAAGTTACTATTTAAAAAACCAAAAATGCAATTTAAAAAAGTTAAATAGAGAAGAAATGAAAACAGCACACCTTAATTTGTAATAATTCTAATGGTAATTATTTACAAGCGGGCCCCCAAGATGGAAGACAACTAGCAACAGTAACCTTCTCACTCCCACACTTATTGCACTCACATTTCTGATATTTCTGATTTATTTATTCATTCATATTTCTTTATTTATTTCACTTTTTCATTCATTTCAAACAGTATCAGACTAAATCTAAGTACAAATTACGAAACACGATCACAGTTTAACTTCAAACATTGTCCCAAGAACTTGTAGGTTTTAATTAGCGAACACTGGCTAATTAATATATCATTTAAATTAACTAGAATTCAATGATAAATATTAAACAAGAGGGTTTATATGTGATTGTTCATGTGAGCAGGTTACTGTAGCTAGTTGTCTTCCATCTTGGGGGCACGCTTGTAAAAATAATTACCTTTCTAATTTTCACGAAAAAAAAAAACATAAATTAAAGAGAGAACATTAACCAGATATTTACTGTTTCAAAGTTGAACCAGAACTCCTGTGTGAACATAGCATAGCTCAAAAACAAACAATCGTAGAAACTTCCCATTCAGGTATCACCATGGGATATGACAGTAAGTTATTTATCAAAATCCTCAACCGGAAGTACCAGTTGACTGAACTTTGCGATTTTCTCAAAAATGGCTCCAACGATTTTCCTTAAACTTGGCATATCAACTACACATACAAAGATCTACAATTTTTATTTGAACCATTTCTCCGAGAAAAGCATTTAAGGGCACTTTGGGGGAAGGGGTGGAGTTAGGTTTTCCTCTCAAATGCTATTTCAGCTATTACACAATTCTGTCATCTAAATAATATTAATTAGAATTAAATCTATTGTCGACATTCCGAGATTGCAGAAAATCGGATGACCAAAATTGCGTTTTTACTAAAAAGTATTTTTCAGTTTTTTACAATTTCTCTAAAAACGGCTACAACGAATTTGGCTCTAAAGCCAAAAAATAAATAGCTCACATTATGTACGTAAAATGAATAAATATTTAAAAAATAAAAATTTTGTAAGAAACATTCACACAAGCTTCTCTTAATGCAAACATTTTTTGTTAAACTTACAATGTTTAATAATCGTTTAGTTGGTTATAAAGATACATAATATAAGAAGTGCAGGAGATGATTGGAATTATACTTGTTTAGCTGTATGGTAGTAACGACTTCAGTCTCAATCTCTTAGCAAAATTGAGTTCACTAAGTATGTGCACTACAAATATAAAGAGCAACAACTTTTATTTGAAATATTTCTCCGGGTAACGTCATTTAAGTGGGAGTTTAGGGGAGGGGTAGGGGCCTCTTAATTGCTATCTTAGTTGATCTATAATTCTACCATCTACATAAAATTAATTAGAAATCAATAGATGGCCAAAATTCCGTGTTTCAAGAAAATTAGTAAACCGGAATTGTGTTTTTAGTGAACAGTTTTTTCACTTTTTGTGATTTTCTCCATAAACACACCGACGAATTTCATTAAATTTGGTATGCTAACTGTCAATATACTAAGTTTTTCAATTACAATTTTGAAAAGTGAGGTAAGAGAAAGTTGTATGAGTGTTACACACCAGATTTTTTTTCTTACTACAGTGACATTAAAGCATGCACTACCAGTGAGAACTCACTTTCTAATATTTGACATTACCGCACTAAGTGATAGTAAAAATCGTAGGAAAACCAAACTTGATAATGATTGGACATACAGAAGATTCGGCTCGATGGTATCAGTTAAAAACTGTTACGAGATAAATGGTTCTATTGTATTTTACTTTTTCGTTTTTGGACGCACCAATGTTTTCAAAGAAAAATCTAATCTAATCAGAATTGCGTTAGATGCCCTGAAGTCAAAAAATTGTACAAATTATTAACGCATTAGCCATCTCAACCAGGAGGTTACTTCTTACAGATAAGTTAATGTGATAGTAAATCTGGTTCATATGATTTCAAAAATCACAAATTTAGAATTTTAAATTGGCAAAATATTAGCAAACAATCCCAATTATTACGTTTAGATAGTACATAATGTAAAGTTTTTTTTTTACTTTCTCTTACTCCTAGTAAGAGGAA
This sequence comes from Triatoma infestans, assembly GCA_011037195.1. Taxonomy (NCBI): domain Eukaryota; kingdom Metazoa; phylum Arthropoda; class Insecta; order Hemiptera; family Reduviidae; genus Triatoma; species Triatoma infestans. The sequence continues at coordinate 14,469 of JAAEAF010002218.1, forward strand.
GTATTGTAATCATTCAAATTTTCGATATCAAGTTTTCACCGGAAATATCCGTTTTGAGGTCCCCTGAGTCCAAAAGAGTGGTTTTTAGCAAATGGTTGTGTGTGTCTGTATGTGAACAGCATAGCTCAAAAAAGAAAAACCGTAGAAAGTTGAAACTTGATATTCCGTTTAGGTATCACCTAAACAGTACCATCTGACAGGTGGGTTATCTGTCAAAATTCCTCAACTGGAAGTACTACTTTACTTTTCTTTTTTTTTTACTTATTGCGTTTTTCTCAAAAATGGCTCCGACGATTTTCTTCAAACTTGGTAATATCAACTACACATACAAAGAGCTACAACTTTTATTTGAAACATTCTTGGGAAAATTCATTTAAGGGCAGTTATGGGGGAGGGGTGGGGTTAGGTTTTCATCTAAAGTGCTATTTCAGTTTATTAAACAATTCCATCATCTAAATAATGTTAATTAGAATTAAATATTTTGTTGAAATTCCGAGTTTCAAAAAATGGATGACCGGAAGTGCGTTAACTTTACCACTTTATTCAATGATTTTTTTCACTTTTTCGCGATTTTCTCAAAAATGGCTCCGACGATTTTCTTGAAACTTATTATATAAAATAAACATACAATGATCTGCAACTTTTATTTAAAACATTTCTCTAGGAAAATTCATTTAATGGCACTTTTAGGGGGAGGGGTGGGGTTGTTTTTCTCTAAAGTGCTATCATAGTTGATTATACAATTCTATCATCCAAACAAAATTAATTAGAAATAAATGGATGGCCAAAATTCCGAGTTTCAAGGAAATTAGTTAACCGGAAGTGCGCTTTTACTGAACAGTTTTTTCACTTTTCGTCGAATTTCATTAAATTTGGTACACAAAACTATCAAATTTGTCAAATATAATTTTGAGAACTGGAGTAAGAGAAAGTTGTTGTGAGTGTTTCACACCAGATTTCTTTTTGTTATATATTTGAATATGTATAGTTAATGTCAAAATATTGATCTGACAAAAAATATAAGAACCAGCAAATACTAATGAATGAAAGAATATCATTAAATTGTAGTAATTTATATTAGTATAAGTTTTTATAAATTTCTTAATGAAATAGTTGAATTAAATTATTTAAAAAAAAACAATCCAAAAATTACTTTCAACAAAATAATCTTCCTTGTAAAGAAAAATTATTATAGATTGCCGTTCACAGAATGATTGGGGGATGTTGAATCCAAATTGATAAAAATATAGACACTTTAATGACAGATGTGCCTATGACATTAATAGCACGAGGATTTTCAAATCTTTTCTTTGAACAATAGAATAGTGAAAAGTCCCATGAATGAGGTTTGAATGCCCCATCTAAGGTATTAATAATTTCAATATTTCAAAAGAAATGTTTATATTTATTAAAAAATATTCTTATAAATACAATAATGAAATTAATTCCAAAACTATCTAATTAATTCATTTGCTAAGTAATTTATTTATTTAAACAATCAAAATTAAGTAACTAAAGCTTGGCATTCTTTAAAAAATTGCTAAAAATAAGAATAAATTATTAATAAAAAATAATAACTTATACTTTGTGAGGCAATAATAGAAAAACTTAAATACAATATAATTGCTACATATATATATATATTTATGTAGTGGTATTATATTTAAGTTTTTAATTCTTATACAAAGAAATAAGAATTTAACAAAGGAATAAATAGCAGTAACTGAAAATGAGTATGTACAAAATGAAGAAGTGTTGTATTTAAATGATTTATTACTTAAAATAAAATTTAAAGTACATGCGATACCCTCAATAAAATACTTCTAGGAACTATGTGTATTTACAATCTATTGGAAATTAATAAGCTTTTATTTTTTAATAATAAGAAAAAAATACTAGAAAAATTATGTACACATAATGGAGGGCAACAGATTAAAAAAAAAAAAATTTGTTTCTAATAACTAGTTTGTATACAATTTAAGAATTACAAAAAAAAAAAGAGAAAAGGCTGACCTGAATAAATTGTAGACAGAATTTATTTTTGTATTATTATTTTATTATTATTACAACTGAATGAAATCACAGACATTCCAATACTTGGCGCTGTACCATCTCATTTTTTATTAATCAATTCAGTCTCACTAATTCCTTTATTATTTCACCCTTTAATTACATTTTCATTCAGAGAAGGAGAGAGATTCATTAAAATATCCCTTATCTTTAGATAATAAATAATTTACAATTATTTAAAGCATTTCAAAAGTCTAAGGTCTCTTTATATATTATTCCTTCACCATTGCTCTTGCAAAAAAGTAGTTAGTAGTAACAAAGAAAAAAAAAAAAAAAAAAAAGCCTAATTAAGAGTAAGCTTAAGTAGTAGAAGCACTTATTAAGGCTTTGGCAATTTTTCTAAGTATGCTTACATTCCAATTTTATATTGTGATGACTTGTTTATTATTGATTTTTAAATTTCATAAATTTTCTTTTATTTTTTAAGAATGAAGTTTCTATTTTAATTCGAAATAAAAGTATTACTTTTTTCTTAAAAAAAAATAACTAATTATCATTATTTTTTCTTTAAAAATAATTTACACAGTAGTATCCTCAAAAAGAATGTTGGAATGATGACATGAGGTCTTCTTCATAAAGCGCAATAATTAGCATTATACCAATACCAGACATAAGTCCGAATAATTGAAGTAAACACTGACACAGAGAACCGCCTTCTTTAGAATGACTGCTTGTCAGTTCTGGAATCTGAAACATTTAAATAAATTGATAAATATGTGGATGTTGATAGACATGTGGCTTTGCTGGATAACATCTAGTATTTTGTATACGTCACAGCATGCACATTTTTCTTATTCCTGACAAGTTTCGGATTTTCATCCATTGTCAGAGTAAATTTATAAAGTTCGTGTAGAGAGTTTATTTTAAAGTAATGTTTCTGTTACACACTGCACTGGCTCGTTGATTGTATGCGCGGGAGGTTAATAATTATTCCATATTTGAAATGTAAAAAAAACTCAAACCAAACTTGTATTAAATCACTCGCAAATGAGAATAGAAAAATATGAATGCGACTTTCGAGGAGGAAAATCGACTGTGAGTCAGATATTATTTGCTGTGAGGGTGATCCTTGAGAAGGAGAGAGTACAAGCTACAAATCACCAATTCATCGACTTTAAGGATATCAATCAATGTCCTCTCAGCATCCCAAGAAATCTCACAAAGGCTACATTGGATAACATGCAATATTCAACACAATATAGAAGCGGCAATCTCTGAGGAATTTCAAGCAAGGAAAAGAGTGAGTTAAGGCTTTGCTTTAGCAGTTTAACTTATCTCCTATTTAATTAAAGTCATGGAAAAAATAATAAGAATCAGGCATCTAAACCAATGGCATCATATTCAATAAATCATCAGCTATCCTTTTATGCCGACGTCACCAACATTATCGGGTGATCTTTCAAAACATTAGAAGAGGCATTTCTGCCCTTGCAGATGCGGCTAGAGGAATGAAGGTCAGTCGAACTTTAATGAACAAAAGACAGATGACATGGTGTCAGGAGAGAACAGACCAACAGCGGAACAGGTTGTCAATGGCAGCTAGCCTTTCAAAGGATAGATAGACTTGCTAGTAGGCGTAAGCAACGACAATTCATCAGAGATATTTTCCATGATAGCCTGCTTATTTTTGTGGCCATCGATCGTTTCGGGTCCATCATCAGGATGTTTTTGTCAAACAGTGTAATAACATAGACTTGCACAGAGCAAATACAGTTGATACACTCTGTATCAACTGTATTTGCTCTGTGCAAGTCTATGAGTCTATGTTATTGCAATGTGTGACAAAAACTTCCTGATGATGTGCGAACGCACGAAACCGGTCGATGACCACAAAAAGAAGCAGGCTATCACGGAAAATATCTCTGTTACTTTCTAGCTCTGCGGAACCAACCACAACAACGACAATTCAGCTGAGATTCAGCGAACAAATGCTTCTATGACTTAGGCAACATTGAGAAATCGTCATATCCAGAGTAACAAAGGCACTGTTTAAGGATTAAATTTTCCCTGTCCTAATTTCTACCTCCGAAACCTAGACGTTTTCCTAGGTAAACGAAAGAGCCCTCTAATCTTTCGAAAGAAAGATACTTTGCCAACTTTATGGAACAGTATGCGTTGAAGGGAAATAGTGTCGCCGAACAAACAAGGAGCTATATGAATCTTTTGAGGATATAGACTTCATCAAATTTACTAAACTGGGAAGATTTCAGTGGGCCGGCCATGTGGAATGGCAAGGTAGCAAAAGAGATAGTATATGCACAACTACATGAAACAAGAGGAGTGGAAAGACTCAAGTTGCATAATGTGGTGAGTGATGCCGGATGCCTACTAGGAACTCGCAATTTGAAAGCAGCCGTACAAGGCAAATTAACATAGCAGAGACTTAATGAGGAAGCTAAGACTCGGAATTGTAGACCATTGAAGAATGAATAAATGTTATTAACAAATTTAACATCTCATATATTATATATATAATAATTCAAATATCAGCGAATCAGAGACATTTTCCGTGGTAGCCTGCTCTGATGCTTTCCAGCTCTGCGGAACCAAGCACCACAACTAATAATTCAAATAATTTTTATTTTCTATGATGATTGAGGGGTTTTATTTTTTGTTTACTTTCACTTATTATTGCGATGGTGCCAAATTTTCGACCACCGAAAATTCATGTTTTGAGGTCCTGTGAGTCAGAAAAAGTGGTTTTTAGACATTAGCCTCTGTGTGTGTGTGTGTGTGTGTGTTAGGGGGGGTATGCACAGTCAAAAAGGGGAAATCGTAGAAAGCTGAGACTTGGTATTTCATTTAGATGCTATCAGGGAATCGCGACAATAAGCTTTTGGTGATAATCAGTCGACCGGATACCATCTTTACTAATTAGATTTTTCAATTTTTGCAATTTTCTCACAAACGGCTCCAACGATTTTCTTTTAACATGAACTTTTTTTAAACGATAATCTTTGTTTCAACCTTCAATAATTATGAAATTTTTCTTTAGTTTTTACACTTAAGTAACTTTGACTATATTTTGTAACTCATACACTAATATTATTAAGAAAATAATATTAAAATAAACCTCTGTTTTTAGATAGAAAAAAAATGATGTGAGCAACAATTTATAATTTTTTGTTTTTATTTGAGTGAAGTACTTACCATATCTACAAGAGCAATGTAAAGGAACATTCCAGCCGCTCCAGAAAAGAGCCACATTTTCACATTACCATTATGTCCAAGTACAACACCAATGGCCATACCGATAAAACATAAAAAGGAAGACAATACATTGTAAAATACAGCTTGCTTAGCTGACATTCCAGCTTTTAATAATACCGCAAAATCCCCTAAAACAAATTTTAAAACAATGTTTTTTTTTTAACTGGTTCATTATTAATTAAAAACAAATCTAAGAACATATAGCTGGCAAAAAAAAAAAATGGCGATTCAAGTATGTATATGATTTCATTCTTTCACCAAGCATATCACTTCCAATTGACCCCAAACACATTCAACACCTACTGGCAAACGCAATAACCCTTTCGGGTGGATTCTCCCTCTTTAACAACGATCAGCAGTTTCTAACAAACGCAGCTTTTAAAAACAATGAATATGATTTTTGCCAACTACTCTAGAGATGTGCATCCATTACTTACACACATACCCTAATAATAAAGAAATAATAGATACTTACCAATTTCATGTGGTAATTCGTGGCAAAAAACAGCAACTGCTGTAGAAATACCACCACCAATATTTGCAGCAAAGGCAGCACCAATAGCTAATCCGTCAGTTAAATTGTGTATACCATCTCCCATTATAACCATCCATGCTACACTACCCATTGAACCAGGCGCTGAATGAACATGGCCATGAGTATGTGCATGACCATGGTGATGGGTTTCATGTTCTCTCAGGATTATTGTTGTATAATCAACTTGAGGATCTGTTGCTTTTTCTAATAGTTGTTTTTCATAACTGGGAACTTCTTCCTTGTTTGTATCACTTTCCACCTAAATGATATGTCTATGTTAAAAAAAAAAGTCTTTGAAATTTGTTCACTATGTTAAAAGAATGTGGTAGGGATTAGCCACTTTATCAGGGATCTTGATATCATTGTAAGCGTTTCAGCCTATAGCATAGCAGCACTTACAATTACATTACGAATACTCATTGAGGTAATTGACCTGTGCAACTATGATTTAGCACACTCACAAGCTGAAACCTGAAAAATATGTTGATTACATTCAACCATTTCGAAAACCATTATAGCTCATTACCAAACCATGAACATATGGTTATGTACAATCTTACCTTCTATTACACTCAAATATTAGTACACAAACATAGACACGCAAGGAGATAGCTAAGACCGTACTAAACATGTGGAAACTGCCTACTTAGAAATCATTCCATACAAATCTATATACTTAGAGATTTTAGGCAACATCTTTATAAAAACTTACATCTTGACAAGCGGCTTTTGTAGTACCATTTTCTTCTCTTATTCGACTTATGTTATTTATTTCTGGATCAGCAAGTGCCTGATGACCATCTAGAAAAATATAGTATTAAAGTTATATTTAAACCCCTTCGAAAATCAAATTGGTAAGTACCTAGATATAAACGTGTTTTATTTTTTAAATAGCATTTATAGTTTAACGCAGAGGTACTGCTATAAATGATTAGCCTTTAACATACATTTTTTTTTTTAAATACTATTTTGAATATAATAGAGAGCTAATCTGTCATCTATTTTTATGTTAACCTTAAAATGAATGTATGAATATCATCATCACACTCTGCGTTATTTCAGCTAGTTGTAAACAAAACTAATTATAACTGGCAACATCAGGTATTTTATCCGTCATAACGTGCTTTTGATTTTTTCGTTTCGTTATTATATTCTGGTAACTAAACATTATATTGTAAGAGCATTTTACAGCAGGAATCTGAAGCTAAGATAAACTGTGACAGCTCAAGTTACAATAACAAAGTAGCGAAGTTTTTTTTTTACTTTACTTGATAATATGTTATACATCATTTTAACATGTTCCATGGATCACGTGAAGCATAAATGAGAGAGAAACACTGCTTTTGAGAAACTCCAAAAGCCTCTGAAATCAATTTTCACAAGAAAATGTTCCAAATTAAAGTGAGATTTTAAATTAAGATTTCGAATGGTATACTTACCATTAGAAAAAAAAAAACACTTCAAACAATTAATGCTGCTCTGAACTGATATGTCAATCCGCGTCAAATTGATGTACGAGGCATGCCCAGTAAGTGTACTGAATTTTTGTAGGTTACAAAAATTTTTATTTTAACAAAAAAATTACCTGGTCACATTAGTACACATGTAAGCTATTTTTCGACATAGTCACCATTCCTCTCAATGCATGTGGTGAACCGGGGTATTAATTTTTTGATGCCTTCCACGAAGTAGTTTCCCGCCAACCACTTCGTCTACTTCTCCACCTCCCCCTTCACCTCTTCGTCGGTTAACCTTTTTCCACCCATATGCAGCTTTAGGGAGGTAAAGAGATAGTAATCTGAAGGTGCTAGGTCAGGGGAATGCGCGGGATGGTTCAGGACATCCCATTTAAACGAGGCAAGCAGTTCCTTCGTGGCGTTGGCCGTGTGTGGTCTGGCATTGTCGTGCAGCAGGCAGACTCCCTTTGTCAGCATGCCTCTCCTTTTGTTCTGAATCGCCCTCCGCAATTTTTTTAGGGTCTCACAGTATCTTGCAGAGTTGATGGTCTCCCCTTGAAGCATATAATCAATTAAAATTATGCCTTGACAGTCCCAAAACACGGATGCTATGATTTTCTTGGTTGAAATTGTGGTTTTGAACTTTTTGGCGGAGGGTGAAGAGGTGTGACGCCACTGTTGAGACTGCCTTTTGGTTTCAGGCGTGTAGTGTGCAACCCAAGTTTCATCTCCAGTAAGATGGAGCGGAGAAATTCATCTCCATGGAGTTTGTAGCGTCTCAAAAACTCTTGCCCGACCTTGAATATTTCACACTGCGGGAGATTGGATTGACATTTTTCACGAAACGTATTGTCGCGTCGACAGTTCTCAACGTACTGACCTCGAACCGGTCTCGATGCGGAGGGGAGAAATCAGGCTACACGAAGTGTAGCCAACATGTCGAAAACAAAATCCCTCCGACCGTGAGAGCCTCAGTACACTTACTTTCTGGACATAGTTCAAGAATATTAGGCAAACGCAAGCTGATGTGACCGTTGCAAGTAGAACATAACTTAGGAATATCAGTCTAAAGATTGTTGACTCAGATTGAACCGGACTCTGTTGAGTTGGGACTACCTTCTCAGCGGAAGTGGGTTGGTTTCAGAAGCTGCTAAAGCATCCCGATTCACTTGCTAACACCATACCACAAAACTTGTAGAGTTTTGAAAAGTTCTTGTTTTTCTTTTCATGGAACGAACTATCACAATGACGAATACATAATAAGAAACAAAAAAATCAATGATTTACTGCACCTAACCTTCCCGATTTCCGTACCACAATTGCGCAAATTTTAATTAATTTTCTAAAAATATGGCTCAAACGATTTTCTTGAAACTACATACAATACCTACAAATTAAGAGCTACAATTTTTATTTGAAACATTCTTTCTGAGAAAATTCATTTAACACAGTTTTGGGAGAGGGATGGGGTTGTTTTCCTCTGAAGTGCTACTTCAGTTTATTATATAATTGTATAATTTAAATAATATTAAATATGTTGCCAATATTCCAACTGTGAAGAAAATCGATTCACCGGTAACGTGTTTCCACTGAACAGTTTTCTGAGATTTTCTCTAAAACAGCTCCAACAATTTTCTTTAATCTTAGTACATCGACTACACATACAAGAGGTACAACTATTATTTTTAAAAATTTCTGCGGGAAAATTCATTTAAGCTGGTTTTTGGGAGAGGGTTGGGTTTATGCTTTCAACTAAAGTGCTGTTTTTTTTTAGTTTATTATACAATTCTATCATTTAAATAATACTAATTAGAGTTAAATATGTTGTCAAAATTAGGAGTTTGGAGAAAATTGGTTGACTGAAAGTGCGTTTTTGCTTAAGATATTTACTCTTCTACGATTTATTCATAAAAACACCTACGTTCATAAAACGGATTTTTAATTTGACTTAATCGGCGGTTTTATTTCGCCTGTTGCGCCCAAACTTTACTTTTCCATATTTCTATTTTTGATTTAATTATTATCTCAAATGAATCAGGCTACTATTGAAAAAAAAACTATTTTCTAGCACTGCAAAATCAGACGTTCAGATCCAATATGGTGCCTATCATAATTTTTTGACTCTATTTTACTCAGTTCGGATGTTTGTGTTTAGTCAAATGGAAAACGGTTGCTCACTAATAAGACAACTAAACTTCACACTTCTCATCGGACGTCAAATATCAACGAATAAAATAATGCACTTTTCTCTCCCAACGTTTAATCAATCCAGCCCTGCTTTCTTCTCTAATTATTCATTCATTCTTACTTAATGATGTTTAAAATTATGAAGATTTACAAGCGCACAAGAAACAGAAATTGGATGTATGGAGTTTTTTGCAACCTACGGATCATAATAACGAATAATATTATCTTATTGTCCATAAATGGTTCAGGTGATCAGGTGATGCAATCAAATTATATTTCAACAAACCTGTTAGGTGAGTAAAATCTTAATGAAGACTTTGTGGTATAATTATCCACGAAGATTACTCCTACTACACTAAGAACGTACATTAATTATGATAAAATTTAAACCCCTTCAAAGATCGCTATTTTCAATGAACATTATGAGCTGACCTTAGAGTCGTTGAAAACGCGCAGTTGTGAATACATGTGACTTTCATTTATCTCCTATAATTGCAAAAGCAGCGCTCTTCTTCAAGAGACCATTTTTAAAGGAGCCATAAGACATTCTCCAAGTCCTAAATGATAAAATTATTTTACAATGGATTTATTGTAAACTTACCAGTACTATTGGTTATTTCTCCATAACAATAAGGATAAGAACTGTATTTATGTTTACACAATTTTTCACCAACTCTGGATTCTTCATCAGTACCATGATCTTCGCGCATAACTCTCACTATTGTATTCATCTTTAAAATAAAAATAAATTAATATACTAAAGCAAATTAATATTTAAAATTAATACCACAAATTTATGAATACCACAAATCTAATTATAATAGTAATATGAATATTTTATTCGTTAAAACAGAATCCATCACTTTCGATAACTTGGAACGATTCAGTACAGCAACATAACTTCTCTATTGAATCCAAGACTCCTTATATTCTTTCTAATTCAACTGTTGTTTGAAATGTTATTTGTAGAACGCAACCCAAAGCGCGAAAAATGGACACAAGAATATAGAAAGGTGTTAGCTACACGTTTGTTGAAGGATTAGTAAATTAACTTAATTTTCTGGATCTGTTCTCTGGAAATTATCTGCATTAGACAATTTTTTTCCAATAATCATAAAAATTTCGAAAGTTAATCACCTCATTTTAAAAATTTATTTATGATACACAAACATTTTCACTCGAGCAAATTATCAAAGATTGCATTTTCAAATAACAGATAGTAAAGTGCTAAATTGCAGAGGGTGACTAAGGCTTATGTTAATAAATCAAACTTTTGTTTAAATTATATAAATAAAAAAGCACAAACTTTTGACTCATTATTATAGTAACAATAATAATTATTAGGATGATAATAATAATCACCTTATTTTTTCTCTGATTTCTCTTCTTCCATTCAGTAATAAGTGATAAACATTTTTCAGTAAAATAAAAGAAAGCTATGGATAGAGCAGCAACAAAACCTCTCCAGAGATTTACTTCGTGTTGATTTACCATTTCAGAATGAACTTCAGCAGACTCTCCTCCATGAAAATCGATATGACTGGGCATCATTGCCTAGTATGAAAAATAGAAAACAAGAATTAAATTTGTTTAAAATTGCTTTAAATTTTCCTAATTTTTTGCGGACTTACTAATTTATTTAATTGCTTACATGAGGAAGCAAATGGAGTAAAGCATCTCCGCATAATGTACCAACAGCTAGCGCTACCAGAAATTGTAACAGACCATGGTATACCGCTTTCTGCATTAGTGGGATTACTGCTACTGCCAAAAGACCGCAAAGACTAATCAACACTACGCTAACACTTGCATATATCCAAGCTACAAAAAAAAAAAAAATACATATTATAAAGAAACATAGAAAAGAAATAAGTTTTAAAATATATTCAGATTACGTTTTTAAATTTATATTTATTTAACAAACAAATGTAACAACTAGTATTTACGCTCTCTAACCATACATGTTTGAGATGGATATCTGGAGGAGATATATAAAAAAAAACAAAGGCTATTTGAAAGAGAAATGAAGATTTAAAAAAAAAAAAGAGTAGTGAGGTTATCGAACAGAAAATTAAATGGTAAGGACAACTTCGCAGAATACCTTCTCAAAAATGACTACAGTTATCCCGAAAATGGATGGTTTCAATGGCTGTACTTCAGTTAGGAAGCACTTTCGGACCTAAGTCTTATTAAACGTTTCAATAAACAAAATGACTTCAATAATGCTGTGAACCTCGAATCATGGGATACCTGTATATGTTAAAATTAAAATAATATAATTAAATTTTACATTTCATTTTGAAATTAAACCTTCTTTATATTTAAAATAGGTAGTACCAATCGGTAGTATAAAGTGGAGCCTTGGTCCACAAAATAATTTTTCCTTAAATTTCCCTATCCTATGCTTTCATCCTATTATTTTCAACTTGCTCAGATATTCCTCTATCTTCTTGCCAAATTAGAACATTATTCCAACGAACGCCAAATAACACGTCAAATAACGGCATTGATATAAAAAAAAAAAAAAAAGCAAAGAAATCAGCAACTTAAAGAAAATATATATTCACACTCTAGGGACAAATCAGGAATCTGACTGCCTTAAAAATCCATGGCTTAAATTACATTCATATAATAATAAGTTCTGGCTTAAAAAAAATGAAACATTTTTGTCATATCAACAATAATGTATTAAATATTTAAGTCATTTATTTGGGATAGGCTTCGACAATTGGCAATAATCTCATAATAAAGAAGATGAACAGTTTTTATTATCATTGTAAATTTTTATTTTGTCATAATTGAAATTATGACATTGTGAAGTTCTTTTCGGTTTTTATATAGCACTGTTTTCGAGAGTTCTATACTTTAGTGTTGTACGATGCAGAAATTTTGATCCTTATAAAAATAAAGGAAGAAGACTGTTATCCACTGAAATGGACTACTGAAAAAGATCGGCCGGAAAAGCAAGAAAAGATAAAAGAAGGGACAGGGGCATAATGAATTAGCTAAAAGTAACCAGTAATTTCCTCCAAGAAATAGAAATAAAGCAACTTAAATGGTTTGGACACATAGGATGGATAAAAACAATAAACCGAAGGCAGCGTCGTCTGGAAGTTTGAGGGAAGAAGGAAAAGTGGAAGGCTAAGAACAAGTGGGAAAAAAGAGTTAGGGAGTCTATGACCCCCCCTAGGGAGAGAGACTCACAGAGTCGGATGCTAAAGAAGCGTTTTCCTTTTTATTGAACAGTAATATATATCTATGATTTCAAATCATTCCTCTTAGGTCTCAATAGTAAATTATATAAAAATATCTCAAAACTGGTAAGCTATCTCATAAATTATGTATAAAAACATTTAGAATTCATTAAAGAAAAAAAGAAGAAGAAAAAAGCAAATTAGAATATTTAAGAGAACCGCATAAAAAAAATAGGTTATTATTGTATTATATTACCACTAGCTGTAGATGCAGATTCAGAATGTTGTTGATGAGGATGATGGGGATGATGGGGATGATGGGGTTGTTTATCATCTTGTTTACAAAAGTTTCCTCCAAGTGTCATATAATATAATAACTTCGGGCAGAGTTCCTTATATTCTGACTTTGTTACTGCTTCTTTACTAGTATTTAAACTCCAGCACTAATAAATAGTAATTCATAAATAATTTTATGTTAAAATAATGATAGCTTAAACAATGTAATGGATTCCCGTGACGAATTTGGGCGTGCCTTGTCTGCGACATAATCATTAGGCACAGCCCACAAGAATACGTTTTTTTCAACCTCCCTCCCCAACTTACCTACTCTATTTTTTCTGCAGTAATATACGCAATACACATACTTCTGTAACCTTATAACCAGAGCCGGTCAACTATACACCGGGGCCCGGGCGCAAAAACATTTTCGTAGCCCCTTCAAAAAGAAAGGTAATCTATATGAAAAATTACAATTTTCGTACTTAACGATTTGGCTGTGTTTTAAGTACACCGCAAAAAATTTCGTACGAAGGCTCTGAGCACCAATAATCATAGATGTTGCGCGCATTAAATTAATAATAATAACAATGCAATAAACCGATTCAAAAATATTATCTTCATATTAAAAATTTTTTGTCTCCGTGCCACCCCTCTTATACAGTACAGTTGCGGCACACTATTTTTCAAGAATTTCTTGAAAGTCACTGGTCTTCAACTTCATACTTTTCAATTGCCAAAATTGCAAGCGAATTGAGTCACTCTTGAAAAAATGCGCAAAGTAATATAAATATTGAAAAAAAAATTCATTATAATTATTTTCTACAATGAAAGTTAATGAAATATGTTGTTGAGGTGGGTCCGCAGAAATGGAAAGCATCACAAATACTTTCCTTCATAGCCTGATTTTTTTTGTGGTCACCGACCGGTTTCGATCCATCATCAGGATGTTTTGCCAGAACAGTTTGATAAAAGAGAGTTGCACAGAGCAAATTCAGTTTATGCACTGGTACTCTTAACAAAGCACTTTAGGAAACAGTTACAAACTGAATTTGCTCTGTGCAAGTCTATGATATAATACTGTTCTGACAAAACATCCTAATGTTGGGCGAACATCCGAAAGCGGTCGATGACCACAAAAAGAAGAAGGTTATCACGGAAATTATCTCTATTTAATAAAATCAATTGGTTTTATTTTGAACATTGATTTTTTCATCGATTATACTTTTAATATTAAAACTTCATTCATCAATTCTTTACTAACCACATTCAGCGATTTTTCACAATTTTTCAATGTATTATTTTTAACAGTTGAAAAAAAAAATATTTTAAAGTTTTTGATTTACGCAAAAGTTTTTCCACTGGTAGCTAGATTTAACAAAGTATGTTCCAAGAACCAGTAGCAAACAACATAAATGGAATAAATTAGAAAAGTTTAAATTATCAGAACAACACATCGTAAACTGTAGATATTCAACGTGAAAATACCGAACAGAACAACATTTTCTAGAAATCTATGATAATTTGTCACAAAATAAAAAGCCGCCTTCCTTTTTTGTGCCGGTCATATCAGAGAAATATTTTTATTATTCTTTTGTAATGCCAAGTAATTTGAAATTTCATTCTTTTTTTTCTTCATAGGGAATACGGAAAAAAAATGCCAATACATTTGATCCACTGCAACTCGAACTACTCTTATCGACATAATTATAATATCACAATACCATGATAACATAACATAACATAATATCATGAAAATATGATACTTTATTACAATGATCAAGTTCTACAATTTTAATATTTTCATTTCAAAGCTTCTATTAAACATTTTATAATGTAATATAATTATGTTTTATGTTTATGTTTAAAATTGAATGTACCTCTATTTAATTAATCTCACTTCTCATCACTTATTATTGAATTCCGCAATACACACTTATTTCCTAATTTGATTAATACGTTTTTATATTATATTGTAATTGATTACATTTATCGTATATAAGTGTGTCTGCTTTTCTGTGCCCCGCCCCCTCAGGACTTAAGGCCCGGGTGCATCGCATCCGCCGCACCCCTCAGATAACTGCCCTGCTTATAACCTCCCTACATAAAATCAACCAGTGTTGTTTGTGATATAAACATATCATAGTCGAAGACATCTCTCTGTGCACATTGTTAACCTTACTCTGACGATGGATGAAAATTAGAAGCCGGTCAGAACCAAAACATTTAAGATGTGACTCATTGTATTGTTGGAGGCAACAAATATTTGAAATTTAATTACAAAAAATTTTTAGCAACAAGGGATACAATTGAAAAAAGACAAATCTCTATACTAATATACATTTGAGTTCAGCAGCGTTGTCCTTAGATTTTCTCGATCTACGGCTTATTGTGTGATGATGGGCAATATTGTCTGTGATGAGAATCCCTGCTCGAAGGCGAGCAATACAGAGAGAAGGCTACGAACTTTATGGTAGCTATTTGGTTGGACCTATGGATGGCTTTGGACAGCGGAGGGCTTGACCCCTTCCCACAGACGATAAAAGAAAATGATAAACAAAGAAATTCAATTCTAAAATTCAAGAGATGATTGAATATAATTATTAAAATGTATATGTTATTAAAATTTATACGTATATAAAAAAAGACAAACATAAAGTTTAATAATCTGTTATAAATAAAGTGTTAAAATTTCTAGCTACTCGTATTATCAAAAGATTGAACAAAGATAACAATCACATAGATTTGTCACTAATGCATACACTTTATATTTATTTATTATCGTCTACATCGTAAATGTACAGAAGTCATGTGTGTAAATTTAATGGCAAAATTTTGGTTTATGAATAACTGTTGTTTAAACCAAGAGTCAATTTTGGAAGTTGTTTTATTAAGAACTTATAAAATATATATTATATAATATCTTACCGACTGAGGAGTCACACTTGTCCCTTCTTTTTCATGTGGGTTATCTAAGAAAGAAAAGTAAGATGATATGTTATTCAAACAATTAAAACACTTTAATATAAAAGAGATTAATAACATAATATATACTTCCCAAAAAAAATTAGCTCATTCTTAAGTGATTTATTAAATGTTTTTATTTGAATTCACTGGTATGATATACACTTTTTTTTAAAAATTTATTTATAACTATAGATTTTTTCTAAATAAATTAAATCCATTACCTCTGTTTAAGATTTACATAATAAGTAATCAATGATAAAGAAAGAAGGTGTAATATATGTGGCGATAATAAGAGAAAATTACCCAGTTGTAGCACTCTCGAATTAAAAAAAATTGATCAGCCCCGAAGGAAATATAAGGGCCACTGGCGGTTCAAAAAGCGTGAAGGTTTACCAGGTATAGTTTATTGAATGAATATAAGGAACAGGATAATGGTCAAAAGAATTATGATATCGTTGTTATGGTTGGGTCCGCAAAGCTGGAAAGCATCAGAGATATTTTCCATGATAGCCTGCTTAATTGTGTGGTCATCGACCGGTTTCGAGCGTTCGCCCATCATCAGGATGTTTTGATAAAACAGTGCAATAACAGAGACCTGCATTGAGCAAAATCAAGTTTTACGCTCTAGCGCGCTGAGAGGAATTTCTTCGAATCATGAAGAACAAGTACCCATCTGATGGGTTTTCAATTATATACTGACCTGGGTGCTATATCCTTCACAAGGGACGATCTTCTTTTTTAAAGCTAATTTTGTACTTTTATCTACAACTATGTTATCATCGAGCCATGAAGAACAAGAATTTTTTCATCAATAAAACTTTTGATTTTTGAAATTAACATGTAGAGACCACCTTTTTCATTTTTTGTTTGTAATTAAAATTTATAATAAGTGCATTTGCAGAGGGATGGGATATTACTTCAGCGGTAGCGCGATGGGCTTGTACGAGGCGGTCCCATATTCGAGTACAGGCAAATACTACCCTTAGATTTTCACTTCCTAGCAGCTCCTGTATCTGCTCATTCTCTAGTGATGACTGCAACGAGAGAAGGCTTCGCGATGACTGTGACCCCTTTGTTGCAGAACATTGACGCTAATGACCACAGATGAGTATGCGTTTTTTTTTAAAGGTTGCATTTGTCCTGCGTTTCGGTATACTCGTCATTGTGATATAATTCCCAGAAGCAGATTTTAAAATTAAGACTAGAACTAACTAGAAATAGCTTTTTTAATTTTAAAGTTAAGATTGTTTATAGATATATTGGTTACTATTTATTAGTGTTTCCGATCTGTATAAAGGCCAACCTAATGTTGGCAGCTCCAAATGCAGAAGATGGAATTGGTTTGAGCAGATTATTTCGCAATAATAATATATTTTCGTTATTTAGAAATGTTTTGATGAAATTGATTAGGAACAGTGCAATAATTTTAATCTGAACATTTATTAATAAATTAGTATAATAATGTAAATATTGCTAAGATGTTAATAAATACAAATTTTTCTGCATTTTGTCAACACTAAGCCTATTAAACCAATCACTTCTGCTATTTTATATCAATTTTTGTAAATTTAATTAAAGAGTATAAATGTAAAGGAAATAATACAGAATAGAGAAGTATCGGTGATTAAAAGAAAAAAAAATACCTAATAGGAAAAATTGGGCTGGGATAATCTGGGTCGGCCCTAACTTCCAGGAAACAAAAACTGTAATTGATCTAAGAGGCAGTAAAATCTCAAAAAATATCATATACTGCAACTGAACTTTAACCATATATATTTTTAAATCAAAGTTAATCGCTGTTACAAGGAAAAAACGTTCACAGTCCCCTTCACTTACTCTTTCTATTAATTTAAAATTCATTGCGTATTTTAAAACGAAAAATCATAAAAACTATAAATAAAAATGGCAATATTAATACCTTCAAGATGATTATGTTCATTAGGATGCTGCAGAGACAAGATTAATCGTTCAAATCCTTCCTTATACATTATTTCACCATCGCCAAATTCTTTAAAAACTCGTTTAATGTAATCATCTTTATTTATTCTATCTATTTCTCTTACTTTTCTTACTACATTTCTGAAACAAAAAAAAATTAACAAACATTTTTATAGAAGGTTTAATATTTCCATTCTAAAAAAATTATGTTTATTATGATAAAGAAAGCTGGCGTTTTCTTGGAACTTCTCTTAACTAGATTATATTAATTTACATTTAGTAATTAACAAATACGATCAAACCAAACAATTTTTCTAGGCATATCATTTTTTTTTTTTTTTTTTTTTTTTGAAAATAGGGGGGGAAATTATATAAGTTATATTAAATATTCAGAAAGCAAGCACTTTTAAAACATATTTGGCATAGTATTTCCATCGGTTAGGGAAACGTGCCAAGAATAATTATTTCATTGTGTCAACCGTTCGCAAAATACTCACTTACATATTTAGTGAATAAAAAAATGTATAAGTATCTACAAGATCCAATCCTAATTTTTGAGTAAGTATATAAAAAAATTTAAATATTAATTCCCATACTTACTTAGGTATAAATACATTATTTATTGATGAATGATGGCCACCACCTTCATCATTGTATTGAAGAGTTGAATACGAATCATTATCTACATGATGTGATGCACAATGTGTATGCGTTGCACATAGCAAACAGAACATACATGCTGTTACCAACTCGCTACTCATACCTAAAACAACAGAACACAACTAAATGTAACGTTCAGATCTTAAATGACAAGGTTATATATACCGTTTTCAAACAAACATAAAAATAGAATAAATCATCTTTTTCTTTTTTTTTTTAATAAAAAAAAAGGCCTCTCTTAACTGTAGTTCTCAAAATTTCCATTCATAAATTATATTTAAACTCGGAATTTCTGCACTATTAATTGCTATGAAATTGGTTGAATTATTTAAATGACACATTAAAGAAAAGTAAATCCAGGAAAACCATATATCAAAGATATCCTTAAACCAATGATACTTAGGGGAGGAAGTATCCGCAATGATATGTTCGCAATGTTACATAACAAATAAAAAAATTGTTGAGTAGCGAACCGCATGTTCGCACTCACTATATTGTTGATTGTATGCGGGAGATTATATGCATAACAAAAACATTAACTTACAATCAACTTTCTACATGAACTTGGTTAGGCTTACTCTGACGATGTATGAAAAACCGAAACCGGTCAGGAACCTAAAAAATATGCATGCTACGACGGAAAAAATCCCAGATAACAAATAAATTCAAATTTATGCATTCAGTAATTTTCATTAGGAATAAAATATCGCAAGTGTTCACAAGTGATGATTAATTTAATAAATTTCAAAGTGTTGTTAAGGGCTCAAAATTTGCAGGAGTTTATGGTGTTCAAATAACATATCTTGCGTCAAATGTTCACACTTGGCTTCTTTTTTTTTACTGCAATTCTCATAGTTTAAATTCACAACTTCTCTTGTAAGTTACATTTTTTTTTTTTTTTTAATGTAGTCCTTAATTATGGAAGCAGAAAGTCATTATACTGAAATTGTGCTTGGTGGAAATAATATCTTACCACCTTAAAAATCAATCTTTCCCAGAAAAAATGTTTCAGTATAACGATATACTGCACTGCGACCTTGAAAGATCTATGGTGCCCAGAAAGTCGCTTGGGAGCATTTAAAAGATTCAAAAAAAAGTAATCTACAAAAAGAAAAAGGTGCAATGAAAACTGAAAATACAATGAAAACTGTTCTGCAATAAATGATCTCTAAAGACAACAGTTTGTAATATCTATTTATTTAAATTTATTAATATTTATTTTGATAAGAAAAAGCGATAAAAAAAAAATAAGTATTTTCACAGTCATTAAAGCTTATATAATATTTTATTATATTAATCTGAAAAAAATACGATTCTATTTTCCCTTTCCAATTATTTATAAAAGATATTTAACAGTTTTTATATATGAAAGAGTTATTTATTAGATTGAAATTCTTAAATAAATGTGATTGATGAATTGAAAGTATTAAAAAAATTTATGTACAACACTCACAAGACTTTCTCTCTCCGCAATTACTCTGAGAATTTTCTTAGTAAATTTGTATTAAACCTACAAAAAGACTTAAAAGAAAGATGTTTGGTTTTTGTGACTACAGCACCTTCCTTCAGGCTTCCAGCAAAGCCAGTTTAAAGGTAAGACTGCTAAAAGCAATTCTCAACAGTCTTGAAACAAACTTAAAAATGCAGTGGTGATACCCAAATTTAAACATCTGCGATTTTTGGTTTTTGAAATATTTTGCACTCTCTGTCACACACACACACACGCACCCAGCAAAATACTTCCTATTAAGCAGAATTAAATAATAAATATTGCCGTCTTAAATCAACAGTATTTATATTTTAATCAACAGTATTTATATTTTAAATTATCATAGAGTTTTATATTACCCAAAAATAATCCTATCAAACTAGTTTATGTTCTCCACAAATCCATGTACATACCAATTATCAAACTTTAGGCAAACTGTAGGAAACAAATCCACTTTCTTCCCTGTCCAGTAATACCAGTCTAAACTTATCAGAACTAAAGATCAATGTTTACCGCTTATAACTAGGTACTAGAGCTTTCAAGTGCTTAGCGTCACAAATACTAAACACTACACCATCGAAATGATAGCAAAGAACCTATCCTCAGAAGACCTAGAGAAGAAATTGGAAGGGATGGATGCATTGGCTCTAGGGAGTGGGAGTCCTATCATTCTGTTCCCCCTTCTGAAACTCGGCTAGACATGAGCTGATTTGAAAAATATACTTCGTTAAAAAAATTTCTCCACGAGACTGAGTAATAGAGAGAGAAAGCAACTTTGTATGTTATTAAAGAATATGCGGAGGTACAAATTAGATTGAAGACTAGAAAGGACTGGGGCTGGAGTATACTGCACCAAAAGTCAGACTCTCTAAGCTAAGCTAGATTCCCAGCATCTTCCATACGGAAATTTTCAGCTTTAAGCTAAAGTGAAATCAGAAGATTATATCCTATCCGATAAGCCCATTCAGCTCATATGTTTTCAATTCGAAAATAGTTTGGGAATGTTTCCCAAATGATTCAATGACTTTGCCAGAAATAAAAGTATTAACCACTTCTGGAGGAATCTTGGCGTCTCTGTGAAGACCCTAGCCAAACAACATGAACGAACTCATACTGATATCTTCCATACTTAACCGGAAGTAATGAGCAACTATTTGGATTGCAACTCAGGCAAACTTCAACATTCACATTTTCAAATTTTACACTCTGACGATATTCTGTAGTTATAAAGATCTTTTACAATTCTTTAACCTTTTTAAATTGATATATGAAGAGTTTAAGGCAGCTTAAAATATTTGTCACAGAAAATTCAATGAGTGATTCAAACAAGATTTACTGAGCTTGGCGCCTCCTCCCACCCTCTCACCACTGTGTGTGAGAAACAGCATAACCCACAAATATGTAATTACAGAAAATACAAGTCTGCTATATTATTTAAGTAGTACCTCGAAACCCGAACAATTCAAACTAATCTATTAACGACAAGTGGAACTTTCACTAAATGATTTTCTCAGTTTCCATTTATTTATTTTTTAAAGGCAGTAACTGATGCAAGAGGAAATGTTGTATTTTGTCAAATTTTAGAAATTACGGTTTTTGATCTCTTAAGAGCTTTATATTTTTTGTTCTTTTCTGTAGCATTAGTTTATTTTATCATACAACCGAAAGCGCTCTGTTTATCTCTTTCTGTTTGTGTATATGTGTGTGTAAATATCTCAAAAACGAAAAATCGTTGTAAGTTCAATTAGGAAGTGTTTTCACATCTGGAACTAAGTTTTAGTCGAACTGCTCAATCAAAATTGCAACTTGACAAATTTTTTTTTTTTTCAGTTTTTCGCAATTTTCTCAAAACCTCTCAATTTTCCTAGCATACTAACTTCTCATACATAGCCCTACCTCATATGTTAAGGCATAATTGTGTTTCAGAATTTAATAAAAAAATCGGATAACCAGAAGTCATCATATGTAACTTATTTTTTGAGGTTATCGCGATTTTCTAAAAAAGGTTACAACGATATTCTTTAAATTTCACATATTTATTACCATGATATGGTCTGTCACTTGTATTTGAAATGTTTTTCTGATTATTTAAATTTATTTAGTAGGATTTCCCGTGAATTTATGCTTTCTCGAAATTGCATTTTAACATGTTATCCGCGGTTCCTTTCTATAATGGTTATGTTTCTTCTCGCTGAAATGAATTATACTGCAGACAGTTCTATTATTATTACGATCGAAGTAAGAGATTCAATTCCTATTGTTCCACAACCATAACAACGTTGTCAGAAGTGGGATCTTGGGCTGAGTCCTTGTGTTCTACTGGGTGCTGTATGTGATACCCTGGTTTGAATAGCCTGGAGGATAGCCGTTGGGTTTGTTACAGAATAGTGGAGGTTCTGGCCAGGACTAGTGCCCACAAGTGTTGATAGTCGACGGGGCGACACCTATTTGAAAGAGAGAATGTTATACGTCTCTTCTCTAGAAATGAATTATATATGTGATGCATTTTTATTATGAACAGAAGGAGAGATTATTTCCCATAGCACAAATAGTTGGTTTGCAATTTTTTGGGTTTGGCGAACCAAAGGCAAACTGAAGCTCACCATTCCCATATACAAATTCTACATTTTATAGACGATAATTCTGTGTACACCTAAACGAGCCAAATAGATCTCTCAGACTGCATTAGATTTGGTTTTATTCCTACTTCCTCTACAAACATCCAACAATAAGAAAGATAACTGCATCATTCGTGGCATAAAAGCTTAATTATGTATAGTGAAATCAGAATTGTAAAAAAATATTCATACTGAAACTAAGGAGCATACAAAAGCGTCTTACGAGTATTTCATATCATATCCAAAACTTTATTTCCTTTTATGTCTGTAAAAGGTTCCACTGGTTTCTAGCTAGACTTTCTAAATTTAGTTTTCATCAATAAGAACATGGAATATGGCCAGAGTGTGGAAAAAAAAAATGCTTTTAAAAAGGGAGCTATGTGGTAATCAAAAACCAAAGTGAAAAATTAGAGATAACTCAAAATTGATAGACCTTTCAAGAATCCGAAAGCATTATTCGATACTTATTTTACATTTTCAGTTTTAATTTAATTTTTTTTTTTAATTGATATATTTAGTAGCTATATAAAAATCACTAACTTTCATTTCAATTTTTGCTTCCGAAAAATTGTTTCTAGGAGTATTCTGGAGAAACTGAGATAAATAAATTTAGAAATACCATTACAATATATTGTATTATTCCAGTATCCATTTAATAGTAAGAATGATTGAAAGTGTTCTCAAAATGCTGAGTCTGTATAAAAATTATTAACTGGAACTTAAAGAATTGCAATAAATGCAAATATTAACTCGTTTCCTGCTAAAGCGACGTTATTATTCTAATAATATTCAATAAAGAGGAATAAAGTTCAAATTATGTGTACAATAAATGAAAAATCAATTTTAGTATATATTTCCTTTCAAAATACTATTAAAAAAAAAAATTGTGTAAATCACTTGTAAAAATTTCTCGACTGCAATACACATTATTCTAATTGTACTCTTTTTTAAAGTAGAACTTTACTAAGTTTTAGTTGTTTTGTAATGTAAATAGGTGGGAGTATGTAATAATAAATGGCACTTTTTAGGGATAAAGAAATGTCCTTAAAACTTCCCGGAAATCAATTTTTTAGAAAAGAAATTCAAACGAAAGTGATCGGTCTATTTTTGTGAAGTTAGTATTCAAATTTACAGAGGGTAATTTACAGTTAGTATTCAAATTTATTCTGAGTTTGCAATGCCCTGTAAAAAAATCTTTCATATAGGAGAGTATGGGAGTGGAAGTGAAAGAGAGTGAGAATGAATATGCGAAAAATAGCTAAAAAAAACTTCACTCTGACAGCGAGAAATGCGATTTTTTTTTATTTAAACTTTTTTTTGCTACATTTTAACAAATAATTAGACACCAATTATTTGAAACCTCTTTCTGGGAATTTATTGTTGTGTTCTGGGTACTAGAAACGCGTTGACGATTGGCTTCTGCCTTCTAACTACCATTTCAATAAACCGTACCACTCCATACATTAAAAAAAAAAAAATAATTTTGCCAATTAAAATGCCAATTCTAAAAAACTGTGAACCCTAACGTGAGATATATATATATATTAATTTGTAAAATGTGCCCTAACGAGCAATTTACTCGGAAGTTTTTTTTTTTAATCAAAATTCTGACAATGAATTGTGACACAAATTGGGGACCTCATTGGAGTTCAAGCAACTATTTCTGGAGTGCAGAATTACTCATATAGGGACAACCTCGGCCTTAGTATCAAATGTTCAGTTATCTAAATATAACACACCTTATGAACATAGAGAATGATGTACTATGGGTACATTCAATGACTGACATACTTAAAATGGTAAATTAAATTTATTTCTAAGATCTACACTTGACTTTTTTTTTTATTTGTACTTTTATTTTGGTGCAAATGAAATTAACACTGAATCACATATAATTATTACAATTTGATGATGATTTACCTTGTAAAAATTTCTTATCTAAATGAAGCCAAACTATCCTGCCAGCTCTGCAATCTATCCAAGCTTAAATGAGAAATATAAGAAACGCTTATCAAACACAATTAAGGACGATTGATTACAGTCAAGTTATGATTCAATTTTTAACAAGCCCACTTAAAAGAATTATGCAATGAATAACGACGTCGATGACATGATAGGAATAGTAATAG
The DNA here is from genome assembly GCA_011037195.1 of Triatoma infestans. Classification (NCBI taxonomy): domain Eukaryota; kingdom Metazoa; phylum Arthropoda; class Insecta; order Hemiptera; family Reduviidae; genus Triatoma; species Triatoma infestans. Next base: position 39,199 of record JAAEAF010002218.1, read on the forward strand.
AAAGAATGGTAAGGTAATACTTCCTTATTTGTAACCAAAATCTTTCTTTTCAATTTTTTTTTTTATATTGTTATTATTAAAAACGACGATGCAAATTAATTGAAAATGAATCCTAAAAAAGTATGTATAAAATACAAATTAAAAATGTATGTATAACATGTAAAGATATGTGGCAAAAGTTGGATTGAAAAATTAAAATTTTTTAGGAGTATATTTTTTTTGTAAATTGATAAACCGACATTTATAAAGAAATTTGGTGCGAAACAATAGACTATTCCTCAACACACTCTGAATTATTGTAACATATCTTTCATAATTGTTAAAGAAAATGTAAAACAGACTAAAATGATATTTTAGATAGAGGAAAGCAAAATTAGCAAATCCTAAAATACCTTTTCAGCCTACAAAGTTGCAACTCCCAAAATTTCTAAATATAATATGATTACAAAAAAAAAATGGAACCAGGATTGCTGTTTTTAGTTAACCTTGGATAATATAACGAAAACTGAAAACTGATTTCGTAAAATCGCACCACACTGGTTACCAAATTTTCCCAAACTTGAAGATTCAACAACATATTTAATTCTCATGATCCGTATATAAATGATAGAACGTTATTATCATAAAGAAAGGCATTTATGATTGGAAGATTATAGAGGAAGCTAAAGAAACCGTTCTTCACAAATCCACTGAATCAATTTATCTGGAAAAATGTTTAAACAAAAGTGAATTAATTAATAGTACATTATATTTAATAAGTATAGTAAGTATGAGGAGAAATTTTGAGTGAATTCTTGAAGTATTGAAAAATGTAAAAGCTGTACGTCCAGTTAAATGATTTTGAAATCGAAACAACTTTTTCGTACTCGGGTTTACTTTAAAATATATATTTTCAGTGAAATTCAATGTTTCAAATTTGACAAAATCGATATATCTCCTTTACCATAGAAAAAAATTTAAATCAAAATGTGGTATGAAACAATCAAAAGGTTTCAATTGCATTTCCCAACTTCAAATTCTTTTCAAATTTGGAAATTTCGCGACATATTTATTTGTTTATTGTTAAGATCGTTAAAGATACTTTAGATGGTAATATAGTGCTCTTTATAACAAACTCTGAAATTTGGCAAGAAACTAAAGTAAAGAAGCACTAAAATGGATATCCTGGTTAGTGAATTTCGTCAGATCTACAATAGTTAAACGGAATATCATTTTACTCTGTGATTATACTCTGCAATTTTTTTTTCTTACTATCTGAACTATCTGCTAACAAAACAATCACTTTCACCAACTTCATTATTTCGTATAAGTTGACCACAAAACATATTTACCATAAAAACAACTTCCTAAATACGACACAACTGCAAAACTTCATCTTACTGTGGTAAGAAAAGTACTAAATATCTAAATAGATTCGAATTAAATTTTTCGAAATTATTTGAATTATATTTCAACAACGTATGTATTATACTATTTCCTATAAAAATAATTTCATTTAAAGTTTTAGAAAAAAATATTTAAAGTATTTTTTGGATTTCCATACAATACTCAGGATTGATTTAGAACCGATAATAAAACCAGTAGTACCTAGTCAAGGGAGAGCGTTGATAGTGAAACTCCTGCGGATAAAAAAATAAAAATGTTGAAACTAAAATATATTAAATCAGTCTAAAATAAAACGCATTCAAACAAAAGAAGTTAAAAATTAATTCAAGAAACCTGAATCTCTGAGGCAAGTATAAATGGAGCTTTTGGAATCTTTGATACCTATGCAAGATTATGAAGTAGCAATATGCTATGACAGGAAAACATGTAACATAAACTGGGTAACTGTGTTAAAAAAAAAAAAATAAGCAGAAAAATAGTATTGCAGAAAATATTAATACACTTTTGTTTCAATATAAATAAATCAAATTATTTATAATAAGTTATGTTTAGTCTGCATTTAGTACAATAAATTATGTTTCTGTTGTTGTGGTTGGTTCCGCAGAACTGGAAAGCATCAGAGATATTTTCCGTGATAGCCTGCTTCTTTTTGTGGTCATCGACCGGTTTCGGGGGTTCACCCATATTGACGATGCATTTGTCAAACAATGTGATAACATGTTATTTGCTCTGTGCCAAATGCATCCTGATGATGGGTAAACGCCTGAAATCGGTCGATGACAACAAAAAGAAGCAGGTTATCACGGAAAATATCTCTGAAGTTATGTTTCGTCCTAGGAGCCTGTACAGCTCACCGTCCCGTGATGGTCAGTGTTGTCTGTGATGAGAGAACACAGTCCGGAGGCCGGCAGTGCGCTGTGAAGGCTCCGGGGCTAATGACCATAGGCGTTGAATCGCCTTAAATTAAAAAAATAATATAAATTAAATAAATCGCCTTAAATTAAAAAATAAATAAATAAGTTATGTTATAGTATATATTATGTTTTGTTTAGTATTACTATACTATGTTTATGTCAATTGAATCTGCAATCCCTAACTTTATATTGTAAAAATAAAGGATAAAATCTAAATCTAAATATTAATGAGTTATTTAAAGGATTCAATTTACACTATGAAAACAAAATTTGGTTTGAATCATTCAAACTTTCCCTTAAAGCAATTCCCACAGCTTTAACTCACAAAAACTCTTCAAATATAGAATTTTTAGCTAAAGATTAGATGTTGATATAGCACCGCTATTAAACGTTAGTTGCACTGATTTTTGGATGTGGTTAGGTAGAATAAAAAATATGTATGGCCTCCTTCATTTCTTTTTTCATGATTATTTTGCACTAGTCTATATGCATTCATTGGTCTTATTTGTCTCATGTCTCATTTGTTTGTCATTTATTGGTCTCATTGTCTGTATTTGTGCAATTTTAACATATTAATGTTAATAATGATGAGAAATTTATATAAAACAGTGCTTAAGAACAATATCTGTTATTATGTACTTCATTTCCAAGGTAACTTAATAATGTCCCTCAACATTAATAATATTCTCAAATTATAATTTAATAATATTGCAACTGCCATTAAACTTTCATTACACTAACATGTTGCATTAAATTGTTATAGTGCTGAAGATGGAAATAAATATTTCCGAAACGTAGACAAGATATAAGAATTTTTTTTTTATCCTACCTGACAAACATCCAAAAAATAGTAAATCTGTAGAATGGTTACCAAGTTTAACGCCCTCAATACCTGATGGAAGTGCATATGGTCTCTTTAGAGTGAAACTACATATTATCAGTAAAATAATAGCAGTTCACCACTTTTCAAGGGAATCTATACCAACAAACCCTAAAATCAATTTTTTACCTAAAAATCGTTGAAATAATTAACGAAAGGTTTTAAATGCGAAAATAGTTTCCAAAATGAGTTTCTAGTGTATCAAGTTTTTAAATAAAGTCGTTTTCAAAAAAAAAAAAATGGAAAATTGAAATATTCCACCAAATAGACTTAATCACGAATCTTTAGTACACCCGTTTTTAACATTTTTTTTTCTGTTGAAGGAAGGCCAATGCACTGCGACCTTGCAATCTATTGTGCTGTTAAGAATAATACATAGAAATACAAATTTTGAGGTTAAATAAGTATTCCAGGATCCTGAATTCTCTAAAAATCAATTTTCGCAAAAAATACTTCAAATAAGTGTGTTAATCCTCTAGATATATCTAGTTTACCTATACCTACAGATATACCTAGTAATAGCGTAACAAATTTAAAGAAAATCGTGCAATCTGAAAATCAAATAGTAGAGTAAACTTCGTTTCGGATCCCTTGGTGGAAATAACTTTTTCTCAAACTAGAAACCTAAAAAAATTAACTCCGAAGTAAAGTCAACATTGAAAGTTGGAAAAAATGAATGAAAATACACTTTCACTTGAAGTGAACAATTGAGAATAATGAATAAAATTGGAAATAAAGAAACATAAAGTATACAAATAAATAAAATTACGGTTAAATATAAAATTACATAAATAATGGATTCCTCATGTTAGTTCTCAAGGAGAGAAGCAAATTTATTTATTTTATGCTATGAATTTTAGAAAATAAAATTGTTTACTTAATGACTGTCTTTCTTATTTATGTCTATTTCATTATTGTTGATTAATGGATAATTTATTTATTTATTCTAACTTTGCAATAAACTAGTCCCTGTCTCAAACTGTTTACCAAGGTATCATAAAGATGAGGAACCCCAGTCGATGATCGCAAAATAGAGTGAGTTCCTAACAACCACTTATATGACAACTATTGTTTACATTCAAGAGCAATTCCATAATGTTTATTAAAACATTTTCTCAACTTTGTTTAGAAGGTGCAGAAAATAAAGTTAGCGAGGCAATTGCAGATGTAAATATAAGGGTAAAAATCAGACATAAAATTTTGTTATGATCTTAGTTACAGAAATAAGTATACTTAAATCAGACCTGTATACTTATTCAATTATCCAAAAAATAAATTTAAACTAAAGTAATAAATTTAAACCATTTACTGAAGTATATATAGAAGAAAGAAAGAAATCTGTAACAACAAACAGAAATTGTTGTGATGGTTGGTTCCGCAGAGCTGGAAAGCATCAGAGACATTTCCGTGGTAGCCTGCTTCATTTTGTGGTCATCGACCGGTTTCGGGCGTTCGCCCATCTTCAGGATGCGTTTTTCAGACAGTGTGACAACACAGACTTGCACAGGCAAACACTGTAAGTGTGTAAGTGCTCTGCTCTGTGTTGTCACACTGTCTGAAAAACGCATCCTGGAGATGGGGAACGCCCGAAACGGCGATGACCACAAAATGAAGCAGGCTACCACGGAAAATGTCTCTGATACAAACAGAAAGTTAATTTCTAGCTACTTCTGGGAAGGACAGACTTCGAAATATCGTTATTTTTAAAACAGACAAAAAAAAATAGCCATGCAAATATTAAAAGCAATCAATCACTTTGTGTGTGTGTGTGTGTGTGTGTGTGTGTGTGTGTGTGATATATATATATATATCAATTTTTCAGTCCAAAGTTGTGGGGAATTTAATTCCCTACAATTAAAATTTCTGTGTTTCTTGGATAGGACGACTCGTAAAGGAGAAATAGCTATCCAAAAAACCATCTTAAAATCATGAAATATTAGAACGTAGACTTTTGCAAAAATTACTGGTTAGAATGTAGGACTTTGAAAAATTTTAATCTTCAGAGATGTATAACATTAAAAAATGTTAATTATTAGAATGCACAACTTTGGACGATATAAAATATTAGATTATAGGCCTTTATCTTTATAAAAATTGAACGAAAAACTTATAATTACCATCAAATAAATAACTTAACTAAGATAAATAAGATACAACCACAATGAGATAAATAAAATTAACAAAATATGCAGTTTGCATTTTATAAAAGTGTAAGTGAGTCAAATATTGTTTTATTAATGATGAAATTCAGGAGTTATGTTAAATTTGTAATGAAAGATTTGCTTTAATAAGTATTTCCTATAATTAAAAAAAAACATGAGTTTCTGTATAATGAAAGAAGTCTATTCTGTATAATAATTATTGTCTATTTTAAAGTGTAATAATATTTTGGAAATATTAAGATGACCACAATCCTGGTATTAGATAATTTCAGAATTAATCTCATGGCGAAAAGAAATCCTATCCCTATCCAACAGTTACATTAAGTAACTCGTAGAATCAAAAAAGAAATTAATATAACGGAAAATCTTAGGATAACTTCACTAAAGCATACATAAGTAACTAGTTTCAAATAAGTATTAATGAAATCTATTGCACATCATAAATAAATCTAAATGGATAAAAAATAAAAAAATGATCACCCAAAATGTGAAACGATAGTTTAGCCGAAAACGATGATGTCAACTGAATTTAATAAGTTCCAGCTTCATTTACTCCTAAGTAATTAATCAAAATTTACTTTGAAAAAAGCAAAATAGAACTATATTTATGGCGAAATGTAGTCCAACTACCAATAGTGAAAAATTTCTGAAATTACATAATATTTGATCTGATATTTTATCCATTCCATTCCGGCATGCATATTCCATTTGTTCCTGACCGGTTTCGGATTCCATCTATCGTCAGAGCAAATTCACCAAGTTCATGTTCACTTCAATGTAATGTTTCTGTAACACTTACATTTGTTGGTTGTATTATTTGATTTTCAGATTACACGATTTTCTTTAAAATTTGTTACGCTATTATTAGACTATGTATAGGTATAAGTAAACTATATATATCTAGAGATTTAGCACTCTTATTTGAAGTTTTTTTTGTGAAAACTGATTTTTTTTGAGAATTCAGGAACAAATGGAATATGAATGCTACGCCAGATAAATATCAGATTATCCAACAATGCGGACCCATCCATTTATACATATTTCCCTGAAGAAACAATGAGCCCTAGGAAATGTTCATCTGACTATTCCTATAACTTCCAAACTGCCAATTCCATTAAATTATACTACCCTAAACCAATTCCCTGGCACAAAAATTTGAAATTCTGCTTACCCACATGTTCAGATGAAAACTGAAGAAAAATAAACTCACATTTGAAACACTGGTAAGAGAAGCAAAGTATTGTGTTGAATAAAAAGACCTTGATTTATTAGCATATCCAACAAATCAAACGAATCTGGGAAGAAATATTTAGATGCAATATCCTTACATTCAAAATTAAATTTGAGTGTTGAGTGTTCAAAAATTACTGGTTAGAATGTAGGATTTGAAAAATTTTAATCTTCAGAGATGTATAACATTAAAAAATACAATTAAAGGAGATATAGCTATCCAAAAAACCATCTAAAAATCATGAAATATTAGAACGTAGACTTTTGCAAAAATTACTGGTTAGAATGTAGGACTTTGAAAAATTTTGGTGTAGAATAAATCTGGGATCAATCAAATTACAAAAGAGATTCATTTCTAATAAACAAAAGAACTATTCAATTTCAAAAGGGCAAATCAACAAACGTTATAAATGTAAAGCGTATGTATGTAAATTATATTTTTTTTAATAGATGGAAAGTTATTAAACAACTAGACTAAAAAAACTGGATTTTTTATAAGAAAATAACAAATTTAAATTAATTACCAACTGGAAAAGAAGTTTATTTGTAGCAATCCCACTAAATTGGACTTCAACCAATTAAATAATCGTCAAATACCATGAAATTTTTTGACAAGACTATTAAAATAAGTAAATAAATCTCAGATATGTTCAAAATGGTAAAAAATCAAAGCTAGAAACAATAATATAAAAAAAAAATAATAAAACTTACTTATTTTAAGGATGGTTTAAAGCAGACATAACCTCCAGCTCTATGAAATGATTTTCACTGAGACTGAAGTAAGGGAAACTTAAAGGTAGATAAATTCTTTACACAATTCACTTTATAACTTTGGTCATACGTCAGCAAAACTTATAACCACTGCACTGCTTCAATAACACTTAATTTATAAAGCACAATGTGTTCTACGGATATAAGAACCAATAACAACCAAATAAAAATATACCAATAAACTTAACTGTATTATCAATAAGAATATTAAAGAATCGTTTCGTGCTTATAAGAACCTAACCACTGTTATATAAACTCTCAATTAACTACATCCAGGTTAAATCACAAAAAATAAAAAGTACCTACCGTTTATTATCAGTATTTACATTTTACGTTCATAGCAAAAAATTATTTGGCTTGATTATTAATCTATACACATATTTAACATGCGAGATGAGCATTTTTCGATTTCTAAAAACTAACTGGAATTTTCTCTAAAAATAGAGTGACTTTCTTACCTACATATAAGTTTGATCTATTTATGTTCAAATAAAAAAAGCCGTCAATGAAATAAATAAAGATAATATATTTTGAAACAATGTGTTAAGTTTATCAATTAATTCAAGTTTGAACTATTAAACAGTGTTCGTATTGCAAACTGCAGTCACAACGAAAGTTAAGTACATGTTAAGCCTCAGATGAAACCACAACAAATGGCAACCATACTGTTTATATATATATATATATATAATTCACTTTCCCTACCGGCAAAAAGATACGAGGTTAAATACAATTATTCCCGCAAAGATACAAGTATTCAATTCGTAATATACTGAAAATGATAGTAACTTTTATTTTAGCAGAGGAATTAATTTTATGTGTACTAGAATAAGGTAACCTGTTTACGTTTACAACAAGAAAGTTTCATTTTTATTGAAAGTTTACATCTACTTTAAAGAAATTAATTATTTAATACAGGCTGCTTAGAACTAATGAAAGTTAAAAATGTCCTTAGAGTTCCTTTACCTATAGTTTGATAAAATCAGCAAATGAAATTACTAGAATTTTATAATTTTTTTTTTAATTTGATTGAAAGTTTTTATAATAATGCAGTGAAACTGAATGAATTTTTAGACCATGTTCTTGGTACGAAAATTCTCTGATTTCTATATCTAAAAGCAAGATAATTGTTTTGTCAGTTAAATTTCAGAAAAGGAACTTCTGTAATAATTTTTAATATATTCTGTTTAGAAATCAAGAAACGGTTGTTATAACCTCTGTTGCAATCGAGACACATTTATATGTTCAATTAGTTACGAAGTGATCAGTTCTATTAGGATATGGATGAAGAATTTAAATTTGCCATGAACTATTTGTTATAAAAACAATCAATCATTTTTTCCTAAAATTTTATTAATTAATATAATTTCTATATGAATTTATAGTTATATTTATACTTATTCTTCTGTATGAACTTATAGTACTTCTAACGGCTATAATCTTTTGGAATAGATGCTATCATAGATGTTTAGTTTGCTAAAATTAATTATTTTTTAAAAATAAAAATACCACGTAATATTAGTAGCATATTTTTGAGCGGAATTTTATTAATAAAATAAATGGTGCCACATACATATGTACACACATAAATCCATACTTTGTGATACATTGAAAACAATGTAATTTATATTTAGCAAATAAATATTTAATTCAGGACGACTTGATGAATGATCAATACCAGTTGCACGGTTGAATTAAGTGTTTTAAGCTAGTAGAACTGAAAAGTGGGTGGTATAACACACCCTCATTACCATGGTTATTTTAATCCTGAACTTGAACATATTGTACTAAGCTGTTTACAGGAGATAATGTGAACTAATAAAAGTGAAAGTGAGAATTACGTAATTCTAATTGATCATCATAACTTGAAACGTGTACCTGGACATTTTTCGAAAAATTCTAATAATGACTGTAGTATAAGCTTAGAAAATTACCTTAATTATGCAATTTTAAGTAACGAATCAAAAATAATTAATTATTTTGCCTTTAAAAAGAAACAAATTTTTAATAATAATTATATTAAATTTAAAATTTTCTCGCTAGCGTAATAAATTCTCGTTATATACATGTAATATTAAATCGTATTTGGATATTTAAAAATGTTGTACTTTAGTTTTGCAGGATTAATGACGAACGGCATGATTAAACAAATATTTTTACTCCTGTTTTTATATATTTTTATTTTATGACTTTATCAAGGTCTACAAAATACGAAATATTTTAACAATACAATCGCTTTTAACAAAAAATAATTATTTAAAATTACAGAATAGAGACAAACAGATATCCAAATATACATGCAGTTATTTAAAATGTATAGATAAAATTATTAATGTTCATAGAGCATGGTGTTTAATAAAATACTGAGTACCTTCCTTAGAAAAACAGCAGATTTTGCTTTGAATTAGAATTTCAATTTATTTCACAATATTCTATTTGACAATTTATTTCAGAACGTCAAATATAATATATGGCCAGTTATCCCTGTCGTTATTATTCGTTTTAAGTGAGGGACTATTATTTCTCTATACTATCCTGACCCCCTATAGCTCAGAATATGAACCCTTATAGTTTTTTTCCGGAATATGTTATATTTACAGCTGAGATACTTGGAAGGCCAAGAAGAGTCCTATACTTTGTCTACCCTCGATGTGGCTAGAATAGTATCGAGAATGCTTGAATTAGATTTCAATGCGGACTCGCAGTAGCTTAAGTCCGCAGGAAACAATGGGAAATTTCACCATAAGTGAATTATTGAACTCTCTCTCATCCAATCCATATCGCAATAAGATGCTATATTCCATATTCCAATCTGCTATATCACAATAAGATGGAACATATCACTAGTCCAAGTCACTAGTCCAATCATGGGCCTGATCTTCCCATATTCACGCATTCCATAAAAACCCATAAGTAGTCTCAACGGAAACAGCCTAGGTTTTCTACAGACATTTGTTCCGACCAAAGTTTAGGATCCAAATCTCCTCACAACTCCAACTATTCTCCTCTGTCTCAAAATTCTAAAAGCATCAGTCACAAGCCACATTATGAAGAGTTATATTGTAAAACAATGTCCTCCAAGGTACCCCGATTTGAAAAACAGTGGTCCATTCACGAAGATGTTTGATCCCCAGTGTCAATTCAAATTTTCTACTTATGCTAGATCCGTCCATGTAATATTTCAAATGATCAGGATCACGCAGACGACCTGCACTAACCAGTTATCCTAGAAGACAACTTCTAGGAAAAAATTGTAAGAATGAAAACATTTCTTTAACATTCTATCCATTCTGCAGAAAGAAACCTTGTAATAGAGATAGGCCGGCTAGAAGCTGCCTTTTTGTGGAATTTTTGTAGTTTTGCGGAAATTGGTGGGATTCAATTTCAAGTCTCTGTGGTTGGTTCTATGGAATTGCCGCGGTCTTTAGTTCCCTACCTATTTGGATTAGTAGATTGTACTTGGCCCCACTCCACCCTCTATGTTAAGGCAAATGAGCAAAATTTGAAGTTTAAAGAAAACTGGTAATTTTATATATAATCGTATTAGGAGTAAGAGAAAGTCGTTTGAGTGTAACACAATTTTTTATTTATTTATTTTATATTACGAAAAAATGTTTATGTTAAAGGAAATCTTTTTTCCCGAAAAATTGAATTGGAGGTATTTATTTTTTATATGTGCCCTTTCATGTTATTTTATTTAGTTACAAAACATGTTTTTCAGTATTAATTACGGCATTACAGAGTATAACTTCATCAAAGGTCCAGAGATTGCGGGTTTCGGAAAAAGCTTTTACTAGGGAACTAAAAATTTGCAAAAATAAGATGTTTTTTTTCATCAAAATCATATTTTATTAATTGGCTAAATTTAAAGAAGTATTATAAATTATATTATATGGGCATTATTATATGTATATAACGTATTTGAAATTTCCTGTTTTTTCGGGAAAAAGTTTCTTTTATTCTTGAAAATTATGGTTTCTGGACTGTGAGGGAAAAAAAGACAAAAAATCGATACAAATAAATTATTTTTCATATCAATACATTTCTAAAACACATAAAAATTCTATCAATTTTTCTTACAAATCAAAGTGCGGTGCCCCTTTGAGCATTTCTGAAGTCTAAAATATTGGCGTTTAAACCTTAGTTTATAATACTCTGAATGTACAAACCTTTATTGTTTAGATCCTAGAGAAGAATAATAATAAGAAATGCTCAAGTAAGATCTATAGGAAAATACAGAAGAGAGACAGTAATTTGTTCGGTATTTTACCGAATTCAATAATAATATCCCTTTAAGACTGCCATAAAAAGAATTTGATATAACGGATTTAACCTCAAGATCGTAGTACGGTAACATAGCCTGTTATCAACGGTAATCATAAGCTTCCGCCATGATTAGTAACAATTGTAAGTCAACAGCTGTCGTGCATAACTTGTACCGTTCTGCAATTTAGTTATTTTTCGGTTTTTTTATGTCCTTTATGTTTTAAATGATTTTATTTTGTATTTATTGTGCGTTATGTTTGTTTTGTTAAACATCACAAGCCCTCAAAAATGGCAATACAGATCGTTCGCAATTTAGTAATATATGTTGTTTAGTCTTAAGGTTGTGGTATTTTTCATGGCCACCTACATGAAGCCACATTTTATTTATAAAGGTAATGGTCGTGTAAATCCCTTAGGAGAAGATAGATTTATTAAAGATGATGTGACAATGCCCATTAATCATGACGTCTTTGAGGAAGCATCATTTTACATTCAGAGGCCCAGCATTAGCATTGATAGTGAAACTAATGATTCAGATCCACCTTATCGAAAAGCACCTTCAAAACGCAAGGATAGTAAGTCACAAATATCACTGAGTTGTCCAGAAGATGGTGCAGATGTTCCTTTATTGAATGGTATCGTGAGTGTCCTTTATATTGAACTTACTACTGGGAAAAAGTAAATTTCCTCATATGCCGTGGTGTTTGTCCTACATTTAAATATTTATAAAATGTAAATTTTTAATTGTTGTTCAAGTTAAATATATGTATGTTTTTTTAGGATGGTTTTACAAACTACCCTGCTGAACTAATAAATTACTGTAGAGAACCAATGCCTGTCACAAATTCGCATGCATGGAGAAAGTTAGTAGCTGCGACAACGATGTGTCTTATTTTCATGGTGGGTAAAAATATGAATATATTAATTTCGTATGACTGTTTTTGAACCTTACTATTTAATTTATTTTTTCTAAGGTTATTGAGTTGGTAGGAGGTTATATAGCTGGCAGTCTTGCAGTAATGACAGATGCTGCCCATTTACTTTCTGATTGCGTTGGATTTCTTGTTGGCTTATTCGCAGTCTGGATATCAGGTCAACCACCAACAAATCGGTTCACATATGGCTATCACAGAGCCGGTGAGGTTCTTTAATAAAAAAGTAATTTACTTAGCAGAAGATTTTTCTTGATTTAAGCTGTTAGTTATTCTTCTTACGAAATTGGTGTCTTTTTATGCTGCGATTCCCAGTACTGAAAGATTTATAAACAAGGAACTACACTTTGCAGGAATCTTTTATTTCGTCATTAAAAGTAGTAGAGGAAATGAAAAAGGTACTACATAAAACAACTCTAGACGTCTACTTCCATACATTCCTACAGTTTTATTGACGATTATGTACATCCTTGACATTCAATGGAATTCAAGTTCCTCCGTATTCAGTTCGTAGATTGTATGTTCTACATTTTATAACGAGATAACATTTACTTCTCTTAACTTTATTTCTAATGCTTCATCACGGTTGAGTACAGCATTCCTATGTTCCCTTCTTTATAACATTATTGCTCTCCATTTAATATTATCTCTTGCGCAGATTTTCTGTTATTTACTTTTTTGTATATCAACAGGTCGTACCGCGACTTGAATTAATCTCTATCTTCTTGTTCTCTTATAAGAGGAAGTTACTGCATTATGTCAGATTTACGAAATTTAGCTCAGTGGAGCGCGCTGAACTAGCATCTCGGATATCCCGGGTTCGAATCCAGCCGTGCTACCCTTAGATTTTCTCTTCCTAGGAAGCGTCTACAGCTCACTATCCGGTGATGGGCAGTGTTGTCTGTAATGAAAGAACACTGTCCGGAGGTCGGCAGTGCACCGAGAAGGCCCCGGGCGCAAATGACCATAGATGTTGAGGCGCCTTAAATTAAAAATTAAATGGGAACTTGATAACCACAGAATCTCCAAATACAGATCTTTCTTAGAAGAGATGACCAAGTACCCTTGCACCAACAAAAAAGAAACAAAACGGCTGCTGAACTGATTCTCCGAAATCTCCGATTTCTTCACTGCTAATGAGAAATGGCCTGGTAACAGCGATGAGGAAAAGAGATGAGGATGAGTAATAATAGCAACTCATCTCGAAAGCAAGTTCACTTGACGGATCAGGACAATGACCATGACCATGAGCTGACAGATCAGGACAATGACTATGATGACTTTAACAACAATTACAGCATCTCATCTCACTGCAGCACTTCCTATCTCATTCCCTTCTCCTTCCGAAGTAATTACTATAATCAACGGACTTCCCAAGAAACAAGCTCCCGCAGACGACTTAATCACAAACATTGTTTTAAATAATCTGCCTCGGAAAGGATCGCCCTCCCAACTGGAGCCTTTAATGCTTGCTTTCAACCAAGATACTTTTCCAAAATTTCGAAGAATGCAGTCGTAATATATTTCACAAACCTGGTAAGCCAAAAAATGATCCCGACAATTACCGACTGATCACTCTCTTAAATTCCCTTTCGAAAATACTTGAAAAAATAATATACAAAAGACTCCTAAACCCTTGAGTGACTCAAAGAAATTCCACCTCAGCAGTTCGGATTCATACCAAAACACTACCCTTAACAGCAACTTAAGAGAGTTACCGTACACGTTGTTCATAACTTTGAAGAAAGAAAATATACGACAGAGATATTTCTTAACGTAGCTGCCGAATTTGAGACAGTTTGGCACTCTGAAACTACGAAGTTAAAAACACAAACTCACCTGACTACATTACTCAAATTATAGGATCCATTTGGAACACCGAACATTCCAAGTAAGATTCAACAATACGTACAGTACTAGAAGACGAATTCTTGCAGGACACGGCATTCATGAGTTCTATCGTCTTCAACCTCTTCTGCTCGGACATACCTCAACCTACTGCAGCGATCCTAGCTACGCGGATGATATAATGTTAGCCTCATCCAATACAGACATTAAGAGAATCATCACTTACTTCTAGACATCAATCGATACTATATGAAACTGTTTCCAAAGATGGAAACTGAAGTTAAACCCTTCAAAAACGGAAGTAGGGGAACCCTTCAAAAATCTTCGCTCTTCGCTCAACTGAACAATTATCCTCTTTTATAAACAGAAACCCCCACACAGACATTGTTTTACATACTTCCTCTTCTGACATATGTCTGCCCAGTTTGGTTAACAGCTAGCAACACACTAGATTGTTATAGGGGATTATTTCACTGGACCTGAAAGATTATTGTGCCTCCCGGAGCTTCTCAGTGTACTGCCGGTCTCCGAGCAGCGTTTTCTAGCTACAGACAACACTGCGGGTAATGAACTTTAGAATCTTCTAGGAAGAGAAAATCTAAGGGCAGCAGAATGGATTCGAAACCACGTTGGTAGTCTAGCGCGCTACCACTCAGCTAATCCCTTCCTTCTCCCTTGGCTTACGCCAATTAACTAGGGACGAAGACCTAAGTTTCTGTACTGTATTTATCCTTGTCTGCAAAGGGTACAATGTACGCAGTTTAAGTGTAATGGGTACTGTTCAGACGAAGTTCATGGAGCACAGAGCTTTGGTAATCCGTGTGATCGCTACTCCCCAATTAACTGCATTCAAGAGATTCCACGTGCGGGAACAAAGTACTAGAATTACATTAAACGCTCCTTAGTTTATCAGGACCACTCACATACACTAATATTACACACACACATGACTAAAACTTACAGGCAATTTCTTCCTAACCCTTCAGATAGTATCTTCAGTGTTAACTATCACATTGGTGAGCCTACATATAGAAGACTGAAACCCAGACTATATCAAGATCTTTGACATTTTTTTATCCATCATTATGTGTGAAGCTCTAAGTTATTATTATTATTATTATTTGTCTGTGGGGAGGGAAACCCTACGCTATCCAAAGCCTCACTGGGCCCATATAGCTACCCCAAGAAAAACAACAACAAGCCGGGTCTATAACAAAACTCCAGACCCGGATCTGATCCATCTAAGATTCACCGCAGTCCGAATAAATCGGACAATAACCTTAAGCGGAAATAGCCTAAGCTCTTCCACAGACATCCTATTCCGACCAAAGGTCCTGAACCTAATTTCCTCACAACCCAAGCAATCAGTCAGAAGATGGATGGGTGTTTCCTCCTCTGTTTCACAGACTCTACAAAATGGATCCGGCATGAGCCCCATTATGTAGAGATGTCTCCTTAAACCACAATGTCCAGTAAGAGATCCAACCAGATGCCGGAGAGCGCTCCGGGAAAAACACAGCAACGTCTCACTAATGGCCTTGTCTGGACCCCCGATGAGCATTTTGGACTGCCGAAAACCAACTGAGCTCATCCATAAGGATGAATGCTGTGAAGCTGTCCATGTCTGGAAGCCTGACAGACATGTGCCGAAGACACGCCAACAGCAGGCTCGGGACCAATGAAAGGAAGAGAGGCGCCTAATTTGGCAACCTATCCACCTGCTCATTTCCAAAAATTCCCATGTGACGTGGCACCCATACTAGAAGCACATCCTTCAGTGAATAGAAGATCTTCAGTCTTTTAGAATATTCCAACACCAATCTGGAAGTGTTGGACACATGAGCTAAGCGCCTTCTACGCAGCCTGGCTGTCCGAGCAGATACAAACACCTTTTAAATTAGTGTTACGCACCCTCTCATCCAAAATACAACAATGAATTGCATAAACCTCAGCTTCAGACCTACCATCCATTCTGGAACCGTCCGTGTAACACCGGAATTAATTATCAGGTATCATGCTAGACGGACCCAATCTTAACCAATCTTCCCTAGAGGGTAACCTGACACTGTAAGAATGCTCGAAAACAAAAGTCTTCAACATTCTATCAGAGGGAAAACCTGTAACAGGAACCTTCAAAAGCATCTCGCGATGAATGGTAGAGTGACCATATCGCTTACCCTGCCAAAAACCTGCCTGTTTAATTCTATAACAGGCTTTGATTGCCATAGTTTTCACCTCTACAAAGAGCGGTGGAATTCCTAATAAAGTCTCATTGTAGCTGTAGGCGTGGTCCGCATCGCACCGGTCACCGCCAGACAAGCCAAGCAACAGTCTAGCGGATCTTATCTCAATGTGAGGCCACCACACCACAGCCGCATACAACAACCTAGGTTTAATAACCATACCCTAAATCCAAAACATCATCTTGGGAGTAATCCCCCAATTTTTACCTACGGTTCTTCGACATTGCCAAAAGGAAATAATTGCCTTATGATGCTGTGCCTTAACATGTTCCGACCAATTTAATTTACTGTCAAGAACCACCCCAAGAAACTTCACCGATTTGCAAATCTGAACAGAAGTTCCTAATAACCTAGGAGGTTTTAATCCTACGATCTTCCTCCTATTAGTAAATAAAATCACCTGGGTCTTACTGGGATTAATTGAAAGACCCTTATCCTGAGTCCAATCATATACCATGTTGAGGGCACTTTGCATTAAGTCTGAGATAGTAGTCAGACATCGCCCCATCAATAAAATAACACCATCATCGGCATATGCCTGTACATAGAATCCCGATGAATTCATCCTGGTTAACAGTTCATCCATGACAGCACACCATAGCTTTGGTGAGAGACAACCACCTTGAGGGCACCCTCTCCCCGCTCCCACAACCACAGTGCGCATACCTATAGAAGCCTGTATAACTCTACTCCTTAAATAAATACCTATCCAGTTAATTAAAACTGGTTGTATACCTTTTCGACCTAGGGAATCTTCAAGAGCATCAAACGATACTCTGTCAAATACCCCTTCAACATCAAAGAAGCACCCTAAAGCAAATTCCTTTGTCTCTAGAGCAGATACTATCCTACCGACCAGACAATGCAAAGCAGTCTCTGTCGATTTTCCTACTATATAAGCATGTTGGTTTGGATGGAGTGGATGATCCAAGCTCTAAGTTAAGTCAGCGGCCCATATCTGAATTTGTAAATAAAATAAAAATAAATTGTCAATCGATTTTGTTAACAAATTTTTTCTTAATTCCATTGGCAAAGGTAACAGAAGGAAGCCGATTTTTATGAAATATAATAGTTTTAAGCTAATTCGAACAGTCTACTATTCATTACATACTTACATGAATATATTCCTTTAATAAATAACTCTTTGGCTTCAATGAAATGGCGTTTCTTTAGTGTTTCCGTAAAAGCGGACATTTTTCAGATAGTTTTGTGTTCTCTATTGAACACAAATTTACAGTGGCAAATTTGAAACAAATTTTTCAACTGAAAGTTGAGCTTTTTAGGAGAAAATCTTCGTTTGTTTTTCATATCATACTATTATTTCAGTCGTTTCACGCCAGAACACATTGCTTTAAATACTGATATCTTTTTTTTGCATCTTTGTAGAGGTGCTGGGTGCTCTTTTATCAATTACAGTTATATGGATTTTGACTGGAATTTTTGTGTACTTGGCTGTTGAAAGATTAGTAAAAGGAGAGTTTGACATACATGCTGATGCCATGATGATTGTTGCGGCAATTGGCATTGCTATTAATATAGTGTATGTATAAAAAAAGTTTCTTATAAATGATTATACCCAAATTGTTTTGTTAATGCAAATATTTGATTTCAGTATGGGTTGCATATTACACGGTAGTTCCTTTCATCATGGACATTCCCAACATGATGAAAATATCAACGTTAGAGCTGCAGTAGTACATGTATTAGGTGATCTTATACAAAGTACCGGTGTATTCATTTCGGCTCTAGTCATAAAGTTGTATGTAAGTACTTATTAATTTAATTTTAATATTAATCAAATAGTAAATTTGAAAACATAGTTATCTTTTTATTAAAAATTATTTTGGTACAAATTTTAAAATAAAAATAATTCTTTTTGTCTACAGCCAAATGCCAAGGTGATTGATCCAGTATGCACATTTCTTTGCTGTTTATTAGTTATGTGTTCAACAATTCCTGTCCTTCGTCAAAGTGTTTGGGTGCTGTTAGAGTGCCTACCACCAGGATTAGATTATAGTCAGCTACATTCAGCTTTATCTTGCCTAGAAGGAGTACAAAGTGTTCATGCTTTACATGTATGGGCTTTGACTCCTGGTCATTATGTTGCCACAGCACATCTGGCTGTAGGTAAATATGAAAACTTCAAAGTCATTAAGCCACTTACTAAATGGTTAACATCGCTAGGGTAGGTAGATTAGTTTTATACAGGAGTGAATCTAAATCCCAATTCCCAGAGAATTTATTCCCTGTAATGATTGACCACTGTACCTATTCTTAGATTGAGAAAGTGAGTGAGTGAATGACAATATCTGATGTTTGCCTCTGTAGGCGAGATCCAAGTTCTTTATATTTTTTCTCGTTATCCTACATATATATATCCTATATCTCGTTCTATATCTTTGAGATCTCAACTATTCTAATATATATTTTTTACTTCTACCTACGATTATATTCATAGTACAGATACACTGACTCTAAATGATCTTGCTCGGCTTTTAGAAAAACGACTAACATGAAGCGCCCTCACAAAACTAAAACTTACAAACTTCTTTCAAAGTTACTTGGCAAGCGATTGAAATGTTTCCTTAATCAGTAATACTTTAGACAATATTTAGGTGTCAAACAAGCATTCTAATTCATTTTGTATTCCAAATTCCATTCTTAAGTCATCAAATCACCAATCAACTTTTTGTGTCTTAAATCTTCCTTTTTTTAATGGCCTACAGATTTCTTTTTGTGTACAATTTATTTAACAGTACAGCAAATTCCCTGATATCTTTTCTAAGCAATCTAATTCCCTCGTTCAAATTCATTAGCTTCCACCATTCATATAAGCTTCCAAAACAAACGGTATTCGTGAACTTCTCAAAGGAAGTTAAATAGTGCTTGAGAGTACCTTCTTTTTAGGAAATATCTCCCTGAATACCCCTTATTTTGGCAATTGCAAAATTAGTTTATTTACTTGCATTAGATATTCTTGAAAAAAGTATACCAAAAAAAGTAAACAATGTAAACATTAGTTATGTTTAGCCGTTTTTAATTAAACAGGCAAAAACTAATTACCCATTCCAATCACCTGAAGCGACTTCTTTCTGAATCTATCCACATTAACCTCAATCCTAACTCCATCAACTGCAAAAAAGACAAGGACGTCATTAACTCTTCTTACAACATTTTCCGCTTTCTAAAAATAGCCCCCCACTACTAAATTACACATACCAACTTTCTACACTTTCCACTCAGTTTCTAATCATTCTCTAATTTATTTATATTCGTTTATTTTTCTTATAATTACTAATTGATTTGTTTTTCATTTCTACCACTCTTCTATTTCCCAACCTGTACATTTTCCCTTCTCTGTTTTCTTTGCAAGCATACTTACTCTACAACCAAATAATAACATCCTCCAACATTTAACTCGCCATTTGTCCTTTACAGGTATCTATCTTTTTAATATTGTTTAATCATAATATGTTTCAATTTTTATCATACACTTTACCGTATTTCCATATTTTTTGTTTTGTAGTTCCTGAAGAAGGACACCAAAGGTGTCTGAAACGTCGAATAAACTTTTTTTAAATAAAAAGTTGCTTCTTTGGCCCCAGCTAACTAATTTTTTTGCTTGTTTATACCAAAAAAAGGTAATTATTTACAAGAGTGCTACTGTAACCTGCTCACATGAACAATCACATATAAACGCTCTTGTTTAATATTTATCACTAAATCCAAGCTATTTTAAATGACATATTAATTAGCCAGTTTTCGCTATTTCAAACCTACAAGTTCTTGGGACAATGTTTGAAGTTAAACTCTGATTGTGTTTCGTAGTTTTAACTTATATTTAGACTGATACTTTTTAAAATGAATGAAAATGTGAAATAAATAAAGAAATGTGAGTGTAATAAGAGTGGGAGTGAGCAGGTTACTGTAGCTAGTAGTCGTCCATCTTGGGGGCACGCTTGTAAATAATTACCAAAAAAAGCCTTTAATATAGTTTTAATTAATGTTGATCGAATAATATTTTAATTACAATGCAAAAAAATGTATAGGTGGAAATGACAGATCGTGATGAAGTATTGAAAAAAGCGCAGTCATTATTACATAACAAATTCAGATGGAAAGGACAACAATTCAAGTGGAGCGGCATCTAAGTGATATGATCGCTCATGACATACATCAATGACATCAACATTTGGCTAGTTTAATTTTTTTTTTAATTATAATTTAACTTGGATTATTCTTGCCTTTTATTTAATTTTATATTAGTTTAAATTAAGTTTCAGTGAGAATGAGTGAATGTTATGCACACAGTTTGTTATGAGATAAGAGAGAATATAGTATATACAATATGGGTATGTTTTATGAAGAAAAACATTCAAAGAAGATAGTTGAAAATTTATTTAAATAAAGAGTACAAATAAATTTCAGCCAGGTCATTTAGACTGTGATAGAATTAAGATTAAAGTAATAATGTATAAATATTTTCAAAAATCTTTTTTTTTTTTTACAAATGAAAAAGTAAAAAAAAAAAAAAAACCTTGATATTAAAAGGTTCTAATGATAAAGCAAGAGATCTATCTCACTTGGTAAATATTTAATAAAATTATATTTCTAAGTGAAGATGATTTAAAAAAAAATGCATTTAATTTCAATTTTGATTGATACAAACATTTCATCACTATCTATTTTTAGTATAGACATCAAAATATATGGTGCATCACAACTTTTTAGTAAGGAAAAATACTGCGAACTATAATTTTATTTATAAATTTTTTATTTTATTTATTTATTATTTAATGATGGTTGTTTAATTAACTTTTTTGAATGTGCGCGCCTGCCCCTATTTTAAATACCCCATTTCGTTTATTACCATTCTCCCAACTCTTCAGAAAAGCATTATTACAACTTTCTTTTAGAAGAATGTTTGTCTATTTAGGATTCGTGGGTGTGATTTGGATTCAGTGGGCGTGATTTGTAAATATGAAATGTATAAGTACCTTTTTAAAAACCTTCTTTTAAGAAAAAAGAAAATTTGACTACCATTTATTCGGCTTTAATATATTTTGAATTCCAGAATAGTTTATTGTACTGGATTAAGTGAGAGATAAAAGGAACATAAAAATCTATGTTTGCATTTATTCAGTCCTCTAAAAAGAATTTAAAAAAAAGGCAATGAGTTCTGCAAATTAATGGATTTCGGTGATCCAAGCAGACATGCTTATTAAGTATACTGTTCCTATTTATATACAAACTAAAAATGGTAATAAGCATATAGAAATGCATTGTGAATTTTGAGAAATTACTCTCCAAATAATTTTGTTAAATAATATTACTTTTTAATTTTTTCTTAATTAATAGCCTGACAGTGTTGGGCATTATTGCTGAGGTCTGTCGCCAAGCCTTTTTTTATAAGTTTTTATTTCTGAAACAGCTTGCTATTGTCAGGCAGTTTGTATGTGTTAGATATCTCCTGATTAACGTCATTTCTATCGTTTATAAGGCAATCATGTTGATCAGGTATAATCTATTGTAATTTGTCTATGATTGACTAAATATTTGATGAACTGGTAAATAACTAAAGCTTTTTACAGGTATAAAACGCAGATTTATTATTAATAACATCCACTCAGTATAACTACAGTAAGCATTGTATGCACTGTATACTAGATTATGACTACTTACTTCATTAAAAATCCCATTTTATGAATGCTAATAATGTTGCCACATTCTTAAAAATATTCCTTAATGTTATTCTTTTGTGATAAATGGTAAGTGAATTTTGTATTGTCTTCTTTATGTTTAGCTCTTCTAAGTCTTCCAGCCAAATAATCTTCTACAGGTCTTTCATTTTTACAACGTAGCCTTTCAGTTACATATGCTTGCATACTTACAGATGTAATGCGGTACCATTGCCGTAGCAGTACTGGTCAGCTTTAGGTCAAGCCCCTGAGGTTTGGGTTCCATTTCGTGGATTCGTAGAATCAAATTCGCTTGCATCTTTATTTTTCTTTCCATCACGATTCCTTTTAATTAATTATTATATCTAAAGTAGTTATTTTTCTTTTCTTTTACTCATTTAAATGACCAATTACTGTCAAATCTGAACAATAATTTGTAAATTCGAGAAGGAAATTGCAATATACAACCAATATTGATTGCGAAATAATTAGCGGCATAGGAGTATGGCGGCAGCAAGAGAGGATTGCCGTCTTCAGGCATGTGACATTCTTTACAATGCTCCTTGAGGATTAAGAAGCGATTATATTAAAAATTAAAGCATAATTAGAAAATTCACTTCATAGGGAAATATTATTAATCTTAAAATTCTATTAATTTTAAAGTCTATAATTTATTTAATTTTAATTTTACTCATTAATCCACTAACCATAATATAAATTTTTTAATGGTTAAATACAGCACCCTGAATTTTCTCAGCTTCTAATTGTCTTAATATTTGGAATTGACTACTAGATTATGAAATTTTGCATTCATTATGCTAAAATAAAAAAAAATGCAGCATAGTTTTTAGTGTTAGTTAGAACTACCTCGAAAACACCAAATGTTTTATATTTTTAAATGTAATTCTGCTTATATTGCCAAGTTATTAATGAAAATGGTTTTTAGAAGGGTACAGTCCTGATTAAAAAAACTGTGTTCATACCAAAAGGTTGTCATTATTATGATTATATCACATCGGCGTCGATGTGCTTTTATGGAGTGTTAGAAAAGGTTTTCGATGAGCTACCAAAATATGATACAAAGATAGTGCTTGGGGATTTCAATGCCAAAATAGGAAAAGCAAATGTTTTCTCTCCTACAATAGGAAAACACTGTAAGCACGACGAAACAAGCGAAAATGGGATGAGGCTGGTAGATTTTGCAATTGGCAGGGGCCTGCGAATCAGTAGCACATGTTTTCCTCATAAGGAAATTCACAAAGAGACCTGGATATCCCCAGATGCGACGACACGAAACCAGATAGACCATGTGCTAGTAGACGAAAGGCATAAGCCAAACATCAGCGACGTCCGCAGTTATAGAGGAGCAGACTGTGATACTGATCATTTCGTAGTGTGTGTGAAATTTAAACAAAGAATAATGAGAGAGGCAAAAGGAGGCATTGAAAAAATAAGGTCACAGTACTGAAAAGCTGGGTATTCGAGAAACAAAGGAGAAATTTCAAAAGAACTCCAGCAACTCAGAAAACCCAAATGACTGCGTCAATGAAAAGTGGTTAAGAATAAAGAAGGCAATAAAAGAAGCGGCGGAGGAAGTACTGGGCTAAGAGAAAGGAAGGGCAGAGTCGACTGGTACGATATGGATTGCGCTCATGCGATTAAGGAAAGAAATGTAGCGAGAGCAGAATTTGCGAAGAGAAAAACGAGAGCTGCTTAGGAGGAATATAAGGTGAAAAGACAGAAAGCAAAAAACGTTTGCAGAAGAAAAAAGAGAATGTGGGAAAAGCAAAAAATTGAAGAAATACAAGAGCAATATGACGGTAAAAATACAAGAACGTTTTATAAAGGTGTAAAAGACATAAAGACCGGCTACAGACAGCACATGGATTTTTGTAAAGATAAGGAAGGAAATATTTTAGGGGCAAGAGGAGACATTGTAAGAAGGTGGACAGAATACTTCCGAGAAGCGCTTAATGCAGTAGAAATTGTGAGAGGTGGCTTGGCCAAGAAGTAAGATCTGAAGAAATAACGGAGGAAGAAATACCACCGGAAAAGGAAGAGATTGAGGAAATAATCATGGCGCTGAAATATAATAGGTCACCAATATAGATGAGGTCTCAGCTGAGCTCTTGAAAAGTGGTGGAGATACCTTAGTGGAAGCAATTCATAATCTTGTACATCAAATCTGGATACAAGAAGAATTGCCGGAAGAGTGGAGTGTGGCTATCCTTTGCCCTATATACAAGAAGGGAGACAAGCTCAGTTGTGCCAATTATGGAGGAATAGCGCTCTTGCCTACAATATATAAAGTTTTGTCCATTGCTATTAATAAGAGGCTAATCGCATGGGGTGAAAAAACGATCGGCGATTACCAGTGCGGTTTTAGGAAGAACAGATCAACGGTGGATCAAATCTTTTCTGTAAGGGAAATGCTTGAAAAGGCGTATGAGTACAATGTGGGCCTGCATCATGTTTTCTTAGATTTTAAGCAGGCTTACGACTCGGTGCACAGGGATGAGCTAATAAATGCAATGAGAAGTTTAGGAATCCCTTTTAAACTGATAAGTCTGGCAGGAATGAAAAGTACAAAATGTCGAGTAAAAGTACAAAATGTACTCTCGGAGTGTTTCAATGTAACCTGTGGTTTAAGGCAAGGTGATCTTGTTGCTCCAACAATGTTTAACCTGGCATTAGAATGGGCAGTACGAGCAATTAAAACCAACCCAAATGGTACAATTTATACCAGACTGACCCAGCATCTCGCTTACGCAGATGATATCCTCATTTCTGGACGTACCAAAGCTGCGTTAGAAGGGACCCTGGAAGAATTTGAAAGAAGAGCAAGGAGACTTGGTTTACAAGTTAATATTGAGAAATCCTTGTATATGCAATCATCCAGGAACAAAGCAGTCAGCAGTGGTGTGGTATGTATCAATGGAAAAGACTTTCCTACTGGCAACAGTTTTAAATATCTGGGAGCGATCGTGAATAGCACAAATGCAATCAAACCTGAAATTAAAGCCAGACTTGCAACAGGCAATATATGCCTCTTTGCGCTGGCGAAAGTTATGAGTTTTAGATATCTATCACGTGACGCCACGACAGACAGTAATAAGGTCAGTAGTGACATATGCTAGCGAGACATGGGTATTGTCAAAAGAAAGTGCTACATTGCTTGGAATATGGGAGAGAAAGGTTTTAAGGAAAATATTTGGCCCAAGAATTGAAAACGGACAGTGGCGTGCAAGAAAGAATGACGAGCTATACCAGCTGTTTAAAGAGCTACATATCGTCACTCTTGTAAGAAAGTTTCGACTCTGATGGATTGGTCATGTAGAAAGAATGGACGAAGATAGACTGCCAAAAAAACTCCTTAATGGACGACCAGGCGGTGCCCGACGAAGAGGAAGACCGCGCTTGCGCGGATGACCTATCAATGTTGGGAATCCGAAGATGGAGGGCAAAAGCCCAAGATAGAGATGGCTGGCACAAACTTGTGGATGAGGCCCTGGGTCCGCTAGGACTGTTGAGCCGATGAAATAAATAAATAAAAAAAAAATGCAGCATAGTTTTTAGTGTTAGTTAGAACTACCTCGAAAACACCAAATGTTGTATATTTTTAAATGCTAATTCTGCTTATATTGCCAAGTTATTAATGAAAATGGTTTTTAGAAGGGTACAGTCCTGATTAAAAAAACTGTGTTCATACCAAAAGGTTGTCATTATTATGATTTTATCACATCGGCGTCGATGTAGCGTGCCCCACATTATGCTGCCTTTAATGCAGGAACATATACGGAAACTACAAAAGGTATTCAAACGGGCGATAGTACCTAAAAATTGACTTCTTTTTTTGCAAAGGATCCTCGCTTGTGGCTACTTTAAGGGTCGTACGGTTTATTTCTTTAATCGTCATTCGTAGTTAGTAATCATTTGCAATGATGTGGATACAAATGTTCGGAGGGGGGAGTGATCTAAACGATCTATTATGGTTCCCTGAGTTTGTATATTGTTACGTTCGATGATCTGTGCGAGAGAGGTGTATGTTGTTCAGCTAGAGAGACAGGGAAAATATTAAGGAGTAATAATCTCATGGGTATCCAAACCAAAGTAGTTACACACATATACCTTTGTAGCCCTTCATATCACTCAGCAGTATGTATCTGTAAGTGTTATCCTTGTTAGGCTCGTATACCCGCAAGGACGTAAGTTCTATGGAGAAGTAGCTAATCCTTTTCCCATTTATGGGTGCTCAGCACTAGATAGTAATCTCGAGCAAATATGAATGCCATTTTGTATATAGCAAGCCAAATTCGGTCTTTAAAATCGGGCTTGTGTAGGATTAATTAGGGTGTATTTAAGGATAGAACTGACCTCAAAATGTTTAAAACAAATATGTGTAAATTTTGATCAAACGAAAATAAAACATTCAATTTGTGCAATAGAGTACCAAAATTAAAAAATATTGTCTGTTTTGGTTCCAAAGGGAATGGTCACAACACAGTACAAGACTAAAACTAGTTAATACACAAGAATTAAACTAGTTTTTTGCTCAACCTTAACTACTCACATAGACTACTCTTCTGATAAGCTGTAAGATCGTTCATTCGCTCGGAGTGGTCCCTAACCAGGAAATTAGTGACTAAGTAAACAGCGGTCACAACCAAAATGTTGAATTTGAGATTGGATACTACCGAGCCGCTGGTGGACTTAGGTTTAAAGAGATTAGTTAGAAGTTTCGGATGACAAAGTCTCTTACAGAAGGCCATTTTAATATCTATCCCATACCGATTAGCCCTCTATCACAAGCGATACTTTCACAGAACAATCTCGCTTAGACCATTCGAATTAAATCCTTACTTAAAATTGTAATTTATTTTTAAAAGAAAATTTCCATCTGGGGGCCAAAAATTATTTAATTTAATTTTTGTTATAATATAAATTTTTTATTTTTACACAAGAAATGGGACCATAAATAATACAACTAAACATTCAGATTGCATTTCAAAAATAGAAACAATAATAAAATATTAAACTGTATATATTATCAATTCAAAATACATAAAAAAAAAACAACTTTATTGAAACAAAAATGAAAAGTAGGCGATATACATTAATACTAGTGGCAATTGTGTGCATTATGTCCATTCAGTGTATGGTAAACTTGAATTATGACAAGGTGGTGATGAGTATTTGGGAAATTTTTCTTTGTTTAATTATTTTATTTTTATTGTTTAAAGGAATATTCTGACCTAAATATATATAAAAACAGTGACCATATGTAGTGACAATATACCTGTGATAAAAAAATTTAAAAAAAAATTACTTAACCAACACATAAAACGTGAAGGCATTTTATTGCTTTTAGCGTGCTGAAAAATATTAGTGGTTTCTTTTTTGTTTTTCCATTCATGAACTAGAATAAAAAGAAATTATCTTGTCAGTAGTGTTCTTGTAAAAAAAAAAAGCCTCCGTCAGTGTTGAAATCAATTGAAAGACTGCTTTAATTCACTACTCAGTTTTTAACAAATTTACAACAACATATATAAATTAAAAATAAAAAATAAAATTATTAAAGGATTAAAAATGTATTTTGAGCATTTGCTAACATTTTACTTCTTCGCTCGCTTGACATATATTAATAAATTAAATAAAAAAAAAATTTGGCACGATTACAATACTTCCTCTTACTAGGCGTAAGAGAAAGTAAAACTGTATGTATATATACCAGTATATAAAATTAAATAAATAAATTACAATATATATATATTGAATATTTAAACATTATGCATCACATTTTTACTATTTAATGTTGCACAATTTTTTACTCCAATAAAAAAATGGAGGTTGAAAAAACACATTGACAGAAAAATAAATATACTTAATGAATACAAACTAAATCGAAATTTAGGTAGTTACTATTAAAAAAAAATTGTAAATATGTTTTCTTTCTAATTCTTTAGTATATTATAATCCTTTTGACTTCGGGTACTCCAAAAACATGACTTAATATTATCACTGCCACAATAATTTAATGTCAAATTAAAGAAAACATTTTTTTTTTTTTTTTTAACAAATTAAATCTTGAGTTTATCCCGTTTGTGGATGAGTTACAATTTAATAATATTATTAATATACACCGGTTATTTATAACTAGTTAGTTGTAAGCACATTTTATTATCAATATGATTTATATTAGTATTAAATTTTTTCTAATATAACATTTTAAATAAAAATTATTTTGGCACAACTTTTAAGACTGTGTTAGCCAAAAAAATATTAAAAACAAAAGTAATTTGAAATCTTTGTAGTTGTGTATTCCGTCCATTTTTAATTAATCCCATATTTAGGGAGAAAAGAAAATGTTCTGGTAAGTTCGGATTCCTTTATTTATTTTTTTCTCATTTTGGTTTCACTGAAGAATGTAAGAAAAACACATGCCTTTGTATAATTGATGAAAATTCATTTCCTAATTATGAATGATACCTGAAAAATTACTGCCAAACTATATGTGACAACAGTGTCTATTGTAGTGACACTTCGCGAATTTTATGCAAAAAGTGATCGAAAAAACTTATAAATTATACTCTTTAGGATTAGATAACAGAAAATATAATAAAGTTACTAATTCTTTTTACAATTGTTTCAAAATTTAAAGGCTTAACTCGATTTTATTGTTTAAAATATTTGTTAGCATCAAAAACTGCAAATTATTTTTTTACAAATTTTGTAAAATACTTTTAAATTTAAAATTTGCTTACTTTTTGTCGATTTCTTAATTGCTACTGTGCTAGCAACCTTCGTAAACATATACACATATAATATATATATATATTTAATAATACTATAATATATATGTATAAATTATGCTTTTGAGATTTTATTATTTATTATTTAGTGAATCTTGGCTGGCTGGTTCTTAGAACCAATCAATGCCCATATAATGAACCTTTCAGAAGTCAATGTGATTTAAGTCCACTTTTTAAAGATTTAGATTTTGGTTAATTTTTAATGAATACGCAATATTGTTTTTAGTTATTAAATATTTTGCTTGTTGTTTATGTTTATCTAGTCATACTGCCCTTCTCTTTATGTCTTCTGAAAATTTTGAAAACAAAATTAGCAGCCAGTTTGATATCAACATACAAACGACAAAAGACAATTATTTTTCTTTCACTTTTTGATAATTGAAAGAAGCATATTAATTAAAATTCAAACAGTGTCTGTCATATGATTGTTACAACAGCGTAGTACGTTTTTTTGATATTATGTCACCTGACAAGAAAATATAAAATTTGCTAAACAATTTGTTAAAGTTAGGGGTAAAAATTAAGAAACCGGTATACTTTATGAACAATTATTACACAGTGAATAATACAATTTATTTCCATATATTTAAAATAAACAAAAAACGAATGCAACAGAATATAACACGCACCATTTAAATGCTGGCCGCTATCATCTATCATCTCACAAACAGACTGACTCTAGTATGGCAAAAGTGATCTCCCCACCCCTTCTATCCCTACTGACATACATTCAACTACGGCATGTATATTATTTACTTAACACAAATCACCTAAGTATTTGTTAAATCAAATATTATCGTACTTATTATTGCCAAAAGGCGTTAGTTCGAAAATTTTAAAACATTCCTAAAGTACCAATAAACATTTACATGGAATGTATGGCTTGGTTCATAATGCTGGATAAAATCCCAAACATTTATATTTTGTTTGTGTAAATGTTTGATATCTTATTCATTGGTATTGCCAGCAACTTGAAAAAAAAAAATTAAATACATAATTGTCATATAAAAAGAGAAAAATATTTAAGTAACATTAATTTTCTGTTTTATGGGCTTAATCGCAGTGGCTTCTAAACGGTTTATATTTTAATTCTGCAACTGTGCCCAGTGCCCAATATTAAGAGTGCCTCTATTGGATATTTCAATACAACTTTCCTATGTCATCGAATACAGTCATCACTCATCACTAATAAAACTTATGTGTGACAGCTTTTTTAGGATTAGTAGTTTTTCTCAGTACTATTAGAGAAGGAAAAATACTAATTCAAACTTTTTTTTTTTTGAGAGAGTGCATCACTCTCCATTGTTTTAGCATCTAGATCATCCACAGTTTCAAGGCAAAATCTACAAAGCCAGTTAATTGGACTTTGACTTATTCACATTCCATCATTGTTGTACATCGGCGCAGTGAATATTTATTTCGCTCTGAGCGGCAAAATTAGATGGAAGGCATGAGGAAGCCAGGTCAAAGTACAGATAATAAATATAAAATTCTATAATTCTAGTGGGGCACTTATGATAATGGTGGCTTCGTGCTTTTATTTGAGCTGACAAAAACCGAAGTGTTAAAACTGAGTACTATGCTAAGGCATTACTACCTTAGCCAAGGGGATCCCTAACCTTTACCAAGCCTAAAAATATGGCAATTTTTCATGTGTATATTTTATATGTTCTTAATCAAAAGCAAGTAATTGGTCCTCTTTCCTCCACAACTGTCATCTGAACATATCCTTTCTGATCTATATGAACTGTTTCCATTTCTTCAGAGATGCCTCCACATATAGTGAAAAGTTAACAACCCTTAATTTTTATTAATCCTATTGATTGGACCCAAAACATTCAATATGCCCATTTGTTTTCTATTTCCCATAGATGATAAGTATTAAATATTTCAAATGCATATTTTTTTTGTATGCATGCTAAATCTGCTTGCCAAGACGGATAAAATCCCAGATGATATCAAATAATACTTTTGATTTATTCTGTTTTTTGCTAACTACTGACGTTGCCCTACAAATCAATTGCTTGTCTCCATCTCTATCTATAATGCCAATCTCTGCCTCTCAGACCATATCCCGCTACTTCTTCCTCCACCCATCTTCGCATTGCTGTGTTGGCCTACCTGTTCTCTTTCGGCCTTCAGGAATTTGCCTTAAAGTTCGTTGTTTACAATTAGTGTGGTACACTAGGTCAGTTGCAAGTTTACATTGTCTATAAATAATTCTATGGCGCAATAGCCCCATAAAGGGCCAAGACTTGCCAGAAGGTGCTAAGTACTGGGGTTAAGCACGCCGCGGTCCCCTCGCCGTTTTAGTTCCGGCCTTTGCTGGGTCTACACCGACGATCCTCACGGGAACGAACCCTGAATTCCGCTCCAGATGCGAGTGCGCTAGACTCTAGACCAACGCGTAAGGACCTTTCACAATATACTTGCTAATTTCTTTCGACTCTTTCCTAATCCACTCGATTTTGGACTTCCTGTTAAAAATAATGATTAATCATTCTTCATTTATGTTACATGAACAGAAATTTGTCATTTAACAGCAAAGTGTACAAAAAGTACAGATTAGTATAATTATTGCGGCAGCTTGCATGGGTATTGCGGTTGAAGATTTTTATGTAGTATACAAATAAATTGGAGAGTTGTTAGCAAACAATGAAGGCATTCTTTCATTTTTTGGGGGTGCAGTTTATCCTTGTTTTTGGTAATTTCATTTTGTTTTGTTCATTTTAAACAAATATTTTTCAACAATATTTTTTTCATCGGATCCTATCAATATGCCGTCAACGAGAATGACGCTTATATTTAGCTATAGTTATATTTCTTATAGTCCATGAGAAAAATATATGGAACATTTGATATTTAGATTGATAATTTAAGATTTTCTGTTCCAGCTAGCATTTATAATTAATTTATTAATTAGGAAAAATCTGCCAGTGATTTGCCTAAAATGGATTATTTTATTTTCCTAACTTAAAGTGAAAAAAAAAAATATTTGTTTTCATATTGCCAGTGAAACATTCAGCGGCCTCTGTTGTAAAATCTTAAGAAAACATCATTAACTTATATTTCTGAGATCATTTTAGTGATTGAAATTAAATAACGCAAACAACTTTCACCACATGTGAAAGGGTTGGGAGTGAAAAGGTTGGACCATTATCATGACGCTCTTAATTTTGTGTCCACATTTCGCTAAAAATAGCTGATAGCAAGAAAATGATTCCTAATTATAATTGTTATTTCAAAAACTCAAAATTACGCTAATTAATACAATTAAATATTTTAACTAAAGCGAAGTAAATTTTGAATATTAAGTAGTTTTATTTGATTTACAGATTTCTTGTTTACTTATATTTTTGTTCCTAAAGAAATTCTTTTTTAAAATACAGCCCATTATTACATTTATTTTCAAGTAGAAATTGATATAGTTAATTAAATATGCAAGGCAGATCAGTAAATAATCTTTCCCAATTTTTGAAATAATTTAATCGAAGTAATTTTAGCTTCAATAATTTTAGTTACATGCTAATATTTGATTTATTTTGGTAAAACTTATTATTATTTCTTAAATATTTTTTCTTGGAAATTTTATTATATTTATTGGGTACCTTTTTTATTGGCTAATGATACTTATTTTTACAGATTGGGAAATTTTGCTATTTATTGTAAGTTTATATAATATCCTTCAGCAGTCTTGAAAGTATTAAGCGAGGAACGGGAAAAATTGGAGTTTTTTTTTTGTTTGTTTGTTTGCCTCTATCTGTATTTAGATAGAATTTATTTTGCATGACGACAATTAATATTATTAAATATCAACTTGCGGTTCAGGCACTCCATGAGTTTCCAAGTATCATTTAAGAAAGCGACCAAGTATTTTGATATTGAATCCTAGATAAGAATTTTTATGATAAAAAAATCCAAGTTTATATAAAAGAGAAAAAAATCATTTTGTGAAACATTACAAGAATTATCTTACATCATACATATATAGTAATAATATATTTAACCCTCACATACCTTGTAGATTTTTTCTTTTGTGAAGCAGTAGCAATAAAGCTTAATCTACTGCGACCTCAAATATCTATGCAAATGTAAATCTGTGTGGTTCCCTTGGGTTAGTGATTGTGTGGTTGCTAAGCTAGAACTCGCCCATGGCTAAACCCAAGTAGTTGCCAGTTGACATACTTCTTCAGGCACTAAACGTCTATAGAGGTATCAGTGTAAGTGTTGTTCATGTTGTTAGACCGAGGTAATCTCAGGGAAGACAAGATTCCAAAAGTGGCTAATCCACTTCTGTGGGAGGGGTCTATAGATTCAGAGAAGATTATATTTTATGATATATAGCAATGGGTTCTTCAAGTTGCCCCCTTTTTTTTATTTTAACCCCAAAATTCAAAGCTTAAGTCTAAGTCTTATCAAGAACCTTCAGATACCAGTAACAACTCAGATGAATTTTTGTCTCATGGTACTTGTCCGATGATTTTTCTAACATTCTACTACTTGCTTTTTCAATAATACTGTTTCATCTTGACAGTGACTGATTTAAAATAATTTACGAATATTTCTCAGTAGGCAGATCTCATTGAAGCTTTAATATTTCATCTTGTTTGCACTACATAAAATGCGGTTGATTTACTTGCGGACCGAAACAAATGAAGCTGCAAATAACATGATTGATTTAATTAATAAACTAGTAATCTATCCTACCGTTAGATAGTAGTAAACTCCAAAAACTGTTACTATTTATTCATTCATGCAGAAGCTTCTTGAAACCACATTCTGGACGTTCTGAAGTTGAGATTATTGTCTGTACTATTAGTAGTGTCTGATAACAATTTAGGAAGCTGTTGCGTCGAGGTTCTGCTAGGTCGACCTGAAGAGGTCGAGATTCTGTGGATTTATAGTTTGGGTTCTGCTAGGGAATCATTGGCATTGCTAATACTATGCTGGCGACTATATTTCGCACATCCTATTCGGAGATTTCCGTACGCTTATTTAATCATTCATTGCCATTTCAAAATCTTTGGAGAAGACTTCTTCTCCAAACCTTCATCCGAAATCTTAGGTTTCTAGTAATGTTCTACAAAATGTAAATTTTACCTTTTAACATTCTTGATTGTGAGGCTGCACATTTTCTTTTCTAGGATTCTTGGTTACTTAAATAGCTTTAGCACAATCTTTTGCATTTTGCTAAAGTCAAGGAAGCTTAGGTTTCTATTAAGGAAACATCAGCGAGAACGATAATATCTTTTCTTTTCTTTTTTCAGTTTCTGTATTAATATTCTAGCTTTCACTTAGGATATTATCTTTGCTTTCATTGAAGTATGTAATAGTTACCGCTTGAGAGAATTTATTTTAATGTAGGAAATATGCCCTACATCACACCTAGTTCACCTAGCTACACCTCTAATAATAATTGTTTTTTTAAATAGATTAATAAGAATGAAATTGCATTTATTTTTATTAGTTAATGTTTTAAACGCAATTTTTACCTCTATTAGGCATAAATTACTCCTTAACATCCTCTCTTGTATCCTTTTTGTACAATATATTCAAATATTTACTTATTAAATTAAACTTTATAATTATTATTTCATATATTTTTCTTCAAATCATTTCGATGAATTTTTTTTACAGAAAGTAAGTTTGAAAGATTAATCATTTTTAATTTACTTTTTATATAAAACCGTGAATCAAAACGATTGTTGCCAAATATTTAAAAATAATCACATTCTAAAAATATGTGTAATATTGACGAAACTCTTCTAAATCAAAAAGTTTCGCGACAAATAATAATAATGAAAATACTGTTGATTAAGATTGTTCTAATTACAAGATAGTTGTTACTCCTAAATTGTTCTGATAAGAGAAAGACGTAACATTTTAATCACTTGTTATAACAACAAAATGCTAACGTTACCTCATACAAATATTACATTAATGTTAATAACATACTGCCATGCTATGAAATAAAGTAGACGAAATAATAATATTAAAACTAAGATGAATTTATATTGTACTATTATTTGGAAATAAATGAATATTGAGGGAAATGGTTTTCTAATTTTTTATCATTAGTTGCTAAGCTTTGCATTTAAATATTTACAGCAATGATTTTTGAAATTCATTCAATACAAAGTATTGTAAACTTCTTGAGTAATGAGGGTGGAAGTGTCCTTGCAGTGAAAATGTCGCTCTTGTCTAATGTCGTATTCATTCGCTCAGAATGGTAAGGTTTCGGAGAAATTAAACATTTGCTCTGTTTAAATATTGAATAAATCTGGTCAATAAAATGGTCGACATTCGTCCTGCAACATTAACACTTGTCAAGTTGGCCTAAAGATTTAAAAGCTTCTTACTTTGCCATAAATTTCAGTCCAGTTAACAAATTAACAGCGTATGTTTAAGATTTATAGCTCTGGATTTAATATATTACCTCTCCCGTATGAATTTGACCTTTCCCGAGGAGACGAACCTGCCCTTCATGCTGACCCACATTGTCGCATATTCCTCCTTTTTCTTAACACAATCTACAAAGGCTCTTGCTATGCATATGCCCTACGTTTTTTAACTCACATTGGTTAGTATGTAAACCTATAAACATCATAGCAAAGCAGGAAATCTAGGTGATTGAAAATTGATAAAATTCTTCGTCTGTATTCGAATTGCCCCAACCTGAAACTCTTTTTGTGTACCATATTTTGATAGCTGAATCATTTTGAAATGCCGCAAGAAATGATGCCTTGAAAAACTCTCTCAGGCAGGTGTACCTGCCATCTCTTGCCTTTATGCCCCCTGAGTGCCTAGGCATCCAACTAGGAAGACCCCTT
This sequence comes from Triatoma infestans, assembly GCA_011037195.1. NCBI lineage: Eukaryota > Metazoa > Arthropoda > Insecta > Hemiptera > Reduviidae > Triatoma > Triatoma infestans. Next base: position 75,148 of record JAAEAF010002218.1, read on the forward strand.
TTTGGGTTCCAAATCTCGCCATGGTCCCATATCTGATATGAACTATTTAACACGAAAAGAGGTTTGACCCTATTCTTCGCTGAGGAAATCATGAATCCTATATCTTATTCACTTTGACAGTGTTTAGGGATGTTCCTTCCGTTCCAAATTTTACTTTAAGGGTTATACATTTCTTATTATTTCATTTATGAAAGAAAATTTCAAATATTCTTATAAGAATTTTTTTTTCCTTAAAAGAAACTTCGAAAACAAATATAGTGTAAAATATCATTATAAAAACTTTGGAATAAAGGTTAATTCAGATTTTAATCTTTTATTTCTTTCTTTTAATGTCATTAATTAATTGATATTATTCTTTAAGCTTAATGGCAAGTTCTTAATATTTCAAGAACACTAATACAACTTATTATATAGTTTGGAGTTCTTTTGGTATAAAATGCTTTGAGTATATGAATAATTAATATTTTATTTTTTTTCCTGAAGTTAGGTTCAGATTTTTATTTAAATATTTAAGGGCATTTTTATTTATACTATCATTTAACATATTATTTTTAAATATTTATATACTATTGTTTGTAATTTTTATTCATTGATTATTATAATATATTTGTATGGAAAGTACTTTTCAATGAAATTCCATAATAAGTTATCATTATATATTATATTATTATAATGTGTGTACCTTTTTCTTTTATATGTATAAAAGAAATCCCATTACTATTAAATTTTATTATGTACAATTTATTATCAGTGAAAATTTATATTTTTATAAAATAAAAATGAAAAAATAATAAAGAAGTAATGATTTGAAAAAATGGGTGTTCTCTCATTGTAAATGATATATTTTGAGTTTGCTGTTTGAAGTAATATTATCTTTGAAAGTTAGGTTGTTTTCATGCATTATGTTTACCATGAATCTAGGATGTAAATAAATTTAATTGTTGGCTATACCGTATCAACTAAAGTTTTATTTGCTATAATTTGAAATACCTACAAGATACTGTCTGGGATCGATTTATGGAGAAGTCACTGCTTTAAGGCATTATTTACCACCAGAAGACTTGATTTCCATAATTTTGATTGTATATTTATCCATTTCAAGTAATTGCTTAAGAAGACGATAGTCGTCTTAAGATTGTAGAATCTTAGATGGCATTTTTTTCATATAGATTATTTCATTAAAAATAAATCTGTTTATATGTTGGTTGCGAGTTGATGCAAGTGTCTTCTAGTGACAAAGAACTCTAGGAAGTAAAGATTTAAAGGACATAATTTATTTAAGTAAATACACTGCTTAATATTTTTGTGTTACAATACCTTACTTTATAAAATCACTAATCTGAGATGTTATGTCAGGTGTCCTACGAAATCAAATTAATTAATTATTTAAAAAATAAATTATTAAATAAGAATCAAAATTAAATTATTCTCTTTTTAACAAAATAAGAATTTATAACATACTCTACAAGTCCTTAATTTCTTAAAAAATATACCTTCGGAGTTTTTTAAAAAAAAGAAGAATCAAGTTTGCCATAAAATTGCTTGTTTTCTATAGTCCTGACTTAACTATATTTCTTTTTTTCGAGGATTAATATAAATTTTTGAAAAGAGAAAATTTTTTAACATTGAAAATGTTTTATAGGAGGGTAGTAATCTGAATGTAATGTAACGAAACGAAACGACCCTTTTATTATTTAAGGTTTTACGGGGTTTAGTGAGGGTAGATTTGAGCCTATCGACAGGGGGCTAGATAATGGGGGGGGGATGAGACCCTATAAAAGGTCCTGGGATTATTTTGACAAGTTTAGTTTTTTTCTTGGCTTTTTGATACATTGAATCTGAGTAGTTGAAATTATAAAACTTAAAAACAATTTTATTATTATAATTCTGCAATTCAATAAAAAAAACAAAAACATTTTCAATGTTTGACTTTTTCGTGAAAAATTTTTTCATTATTTTCAGCATTTTTTGTATTGTATTAAGTGTAAGAAGCAAAAATAATAATTTACAAAAATATTTCTTTCGCTTTGTTCACATGTTAGGAGTATTTTAAAAATCATTATGTTAAGCAGATTTTACATCCAACATCGTCAGTTTTCGTGAAAAAAGCCCAATACAATTTTAATCGTGTCATAAAAATCCAAAGCTGAAAATCGAATCTATCATAGTTTTATATCCGAATGAGATTTATTCATTCAGCTTTGATTGGTGTTTCCGTCTTTAGACGTTTATCTAAATAGATGAAAATTATCCTGTGCCATGGCGAATAATGTTCGTTTAATGCCCTAAACTGAACTGAAACAGAAATTGAGTCAAATCGTAACTACTGATTAAAGCTCTTGAAGTAATAATTAAAATGAAGAAGTTTGCATAAAATTTAAAAATTCTGTATTGGTACTGAAAAACCTAGAGTAAAAATTCGAAAATTGCTTTTTTTTTTGTAACGTTGACAATATGAGTTTTTCAATTTGATGAATGGTGCTGTATTACTTTCAGCAGAAGAATCTGACTTCTTCCTAATTATGTGTGAATCTTTACTAAAAACGGAGAGAAAATTAATAAAATACAGTATGCAAAAAGTGGTTTATCTAAATAAGCTATTAAATCAAAGTGCTCATCCTGAAAGGGTGAAAGTTAGGTTGGAATAAAAATTCGTGTTTGAAATCTAATTAACATCCAGAATGTTTGTCACATTTCAGATCAATCGCCTTGGGAGGTTATTGTAACTTTAAACAAAATGTTGCAACTTTTAATACTTCTTCTTTTAACATTAATATCATGATTTGATTCTTTTTTTTTTTCATAGAAATCAAAACACTCCACTGACCTAAAAAGCTGTTTACTCCATCAATTCTTGCCAGATAGTTGCCTGTTTTGTTAAAAATTTGTATATAATGATATCATTACTATTAAGAGATTTCTCCTGTATGAGATTTGAAATATACACAAAATAATATTCCAAAGGTTTTCTTATAGATAATATGTTATTATTCAATAGTTTTCACTTCACATCCTGCTTGAAATTACAAATGTGACAAGAGTAAAAGAAAAACAGTGTAAAGTCATAAAAAGATCCAAGAAACAGTTAAGGAAACAAAAGTGATATATTCTAAGGCAGGTAATAACTCCTTTGGTTTATTCAGTAAAATAAAAATTTTACCCTTTCCTGATTTTATACCATTACCCAGGATTAGTAAGTTAACATAATGTATTGTATGCAATTGAATTTAAATTAAGACAAGAAATGCTTGATACAATTTAAAAAACAATTATAGCATAATGTTACCATAAAGGTATGCCAAGTTTAAATAAATAAATTGGAGAAAAACCCAATCATTATGGTTGTATTTTTTTGTTTTTGTTTTAAATAACATGTTATTTAAAGTACGTACCTAAAATTGTCTGGAAAATGAAACTTAGAAGTTCTGTTTAAAGTATGTTTAATATCATTTGGTGATTGTCAAAATAAATAAATATGGACTTTCTAATCAATGTGTATATTAATTAAATATCTGTATAATGTGATAATGCAAAATTGCAATGTAATGTGTGAAAAATAAAAACTACGATTGGGGCCATCTGTTGTTTTTGTATTTAATATATATAGTTGTTAGCAGGTGGTGAATCTGAACCTCGCAGAGGTTTGCTTAGAGTGGTCGTCCTATAGTTTACGATTCTTAGCTTTCATAGTGGGCTGTAGGAGTTTTTTTATTTCCCCATATATCGAATAGCTAACAACTTCGTCAGAATGATTTTTTAATATATATTTTTCCAATTTATTTCTTAATTTTATCGCTTCCCATTGAATCTACTTAATTAATCATTCAAAGGAACGCTTCTCTAAATAAACTCGAGGATGAGAGAACAGTAAATGAGTTCTGTGGAGTGTATATTACGAGGTTGAGTGCACATAACGAGGAAGGGACTTATAAATGGCTATCAATCAGTCTTTTAACTATATCTGCAATGGTTAGATTCGTGTGAAACCACGCATTCATGACTTGGAAGGAGTTGTTAAAATGGGCAATCAAAAATAAATATGCCTTTGGCTATAAAAAAATAAACAAATTCATTGAATTTGAAGTGCCCAGGTATATAAACATCTCATGCATAAATAAAAACATATTTTTTTACAAGCACTCCCTCTATGAATTATTACGCACTAGCGCTAAATTCAGTTTACTGCGCCATCGGTGGACGGTAAGTAAATTTCAGCATCAACAGAGATACAAAAGTGGGGGCAATATGTACTAAAAGGATCATGAACCTGGCAAAATTAGACTTAAAAGATCATGCGTCATTAAATGTTCAAATGCTTCGGGCTTCGCACAAAATACTTGCAAGCTAGCAAACTCTCGTGAAATTGTCAGGGAGTTGTATTTTACATTGAATTATACATTTAAGAAAGTCTTTAATAAAGAGACCATCCCACCAATAGGACAATAGGGCCCTTATACTTTTGATTCACAGAGAAACGTACTAAAAAAAGTCATTTGTTCCTTTTTTCCAAAAACTATTAGCGAGCTAGAGTTCGCCAATGTTATGCTGTACTCAGGGTACTTGCGCACATCATCTTTTCCAAAACACATTTAAAGCTTGATTACTGTTGATAATGAAAGCGTTTGCCACAAACATATTAACTGAATTGTTGTTGTATCCTTAGAAAAATGTTTTAAAAGCTAATATCAACTAATTCATTTAAAGCACATTGTTCCAGATTCAGGAAGGTGGGTTGTTAAGAGATTCCATAAACAATAACACAAATTTTACATTTTCACTTTTGCCAACTTGTTATATTGCTCATTAGAATTTGTAACATAAATGTTAGAATGATTATTCACATGTAATTTTTGTTTTCAATTGCAAGAAATTATTAATAACTTGCTTTCCGTTAAAAAATGCCACAAACATCAAAAGATCTATAAGTAAATCTTAATGAAAAATTTGAGTTTATTGAAATTTTCTTCTCTTTGGCAAGACTTTGTAAAGAATGACAATTTTTTTTTTTTCTTTAAGTACATGCTTTGCGTATTTATTTTTAAACTCAGCAAAGAATACAAATTTTCAAAACTGCAGAAGTATATAATACTCCAGTTTAACTTATAAAAGTTTATAAGAACTCAGAAAATGTGAACAGATGTACTCTTTAGAGCAGTGCACGGCTAGTGTCAAGATTCTCTGAGGGTTGGCTATCCAATACGCCAACGCGACTCCCCATGGGTCATATAAAATAGTGACCTGTTCTTAACCCGAAGACAAGTTTTTTGCAAATATTTCCTGTATCACCCAATAAAGTCCTCGTAATAAATCTAAGTCATGTAACTTTCAAATCGTACTTTTGAAAACATTCTGAGTACCGGAATATTTGTTTTGCCATGACTCAATGCTAAAATTTGTCACTTTTAAGACATAAAAATAGCATAATAGCTAATAATTACATCTTACATATATGTGATTCAAATTGTAAAAATTTAGTTAGATTTTTATCGTGAAAAAAAATTAAAACTACTATTAATAAAATATTTTTATTTGTTGAATATACTGTACATTTTAATATATTTTCTTTTAATCTCTTTTTTTTTTTTAGATGAGCGTTAAAGGCAAAATTTTGTGTTCTTCAGAAATCCCAAATAGTAGTTTCAAGGTCTAAATTATCTATCCTCTCACAAGCCATTATTGATTCCAGTTCGTCTAAAGGACATAACATTGGAATTAGTAAAATCCATTTTTTTTATATAAACAGTACATTTTTTCATAGTAAAGTATAAACATAAAACTGTAGTTCTGTCTGTACATTATCTAGAATTGCTTCTTATTGAGTTACTTATCCATAAATGGCCAAAGAAATGGTGAAAAGTTGTTTCTCTGTGATTTCAATTTTATTGCGTTCATACAAAAAACATAATGAACTTTAGCACAATGGCCAATGGCTATTGAAATTTAAAAGCAATTCAGGGTATTATTTTTGAAGAAATATCTATTAATTAATTAGAACATCATTCCTGGTTATTTAGACTGGTTATTTATTTCAGTTAACGTTATTTTGGGTACATTATGCAGTACGGTATAATGTAATGATCAGAAACTAACTGGAATGGGCTCTTTAATTCGTATCCCTAAAATATTAAAGCACTTGTAAAATAGTTTGTTTGTACCTTTTACTTTCTCTTTCCTCTGTAAGAGGAAGTCCTATCAAATTATCAAAACTCAACTTCTCAAAACAAAACAATGTTCTATATTTTGTAATGTTATTAATAGAATAAGCGAAAGAAAAAATATAGTCTTTATTTATTACAATGAGTGTAATAGTATAAAAGGGAAGGTATTAGCTCAGTGGTTACCGCACTGGACTCCCACGCGGAGGACCCGGGTTCGACTCCAGCTGTGCGGCCCTTAGATTTTTTCTTCCTAGGAGCCCTACAGCTTACTGTCCGGTGATGGACAGTGTTGTCTGTAATGAGAGAACACTTTCTGGAGGCTGGAAGTGCAAAGAGAAGGCTCCGGGCGCCAATGACCATTCATGTTTACGCGCCTTAAATTAAAAAAAAAAATAGTACAATAAGTACATTCAAAACAGTATGTTATTTAGTACATTCTTAACGGAAAAATAATTTATTATGAAAGAACATAAACCAACAAATTAATCTTTAAAAATTACAAAAAGCAATTTAATACAACATAATACAATTTCTTATTGTGATAGGTGGGCTTTTTTTTCTCCACTTATATTTTCAAACCGAGATATGACTTAAAAGAGTTGTTTGTACTAAAAATATACATTTCTGATAAAAGCTGAGCGCCCCCTTGCGATTGTCTCGCCCCACAGTTTGGAAAACGTTTTAAGGTACTCTGAAAACTGTTCTTAGCGGTTGATCGAATGTTTTTGGGTCAAATTTTTTTTCTCAGTTTTTCGCGATTTTCTCAGAAAGAGCTCTCATGATTTCCTTCAAACTCCTCATACGATCTAAGCCTATCACTTGTATGTATTTGAAAAAAATTTCCAGGAGGGTATCTGGGGAGGATGCAACGTTAAGTTTAAATACCTCTCATACTATACTGCCTATACAATTTTATTTGTTTGAAAATGCTGTGATAAATTCCAAGGTTGAAGAAAATTATCGGAAGTAACATTTTACCGTATAGGTTTTTTTTTTTAATTTTGCATGATTTTTTTTTTTTTAAAAAAAGGCTAGAAAGATTTTCTTTAAACTTGCAATGCTAAAGTGCCCATATATTTAATTAACATATATTAATGAACATTTCAGTTTTATGTAAAACATTATTCAGTAAAAATTATTTCTAAATTAGTAACTTTAGGTAGTTCCTATGTCCTAAAACCCAACAAGTAAAATGCATATCACCACCGTCTTATTAACCACATATAAACCGTTAGAAGAAAATTAGGCATTAAGAATTGCAAAAAATCCAGGACAGAAAATCATGTAAGCGTTTCATATCAGATATTTGTAAAAACAAAAATGTAATAAAGATAATAAGGATAGATATTATTAATTTTTACCTTGATTGTCAGGAAGAGTGTTGGGCAACACTGGAACAGCTGGCAATAACAAAGCTGGTAATGCAGAATAAGGTGGAGCACTTTTAAAGAAAGAATATAATAGTAATTCTTTAGCAGAAGGTCTCCATTGACAACAATTTAAACATGATTCAATTGCTGAATGAAAACTCTCTGAAAATTTTCGTTTTGATAAAGTGTGTGAATAATCTTCACCATCCCCACCATCATCACCTAAGAATATTATTGTAACTTCATAAATAATTTTCTGCAAAACTTATTAACTTAAATAATTTTAATAATAACAAAATATTGAATATATTAATTACCTTGCCCATTTATAGGATTAGGAAAAAAAGTTGTTGCATCTAGTAACTGAGGAGGTATACCTCTTAATTTTTCTATAAGCATAAGTGTACTTGGTGTACCCCAGTAAGGGACAATACCATTTGCTAATTCGCACGCTGTTACACCAACACTGTACACGTCGCATTTTTCGTTATAGCCCTCGAGATTCTAAAAATTGCGGAATATAAAGTTAGATTAGTGGAGATTAATGAAAATTAAGTTCAGAAGATGTGTCGAAGATGACATGAGAATTCTTCAGGTATTTGGTGGATAATATAATATCCTTGAAAAAAACAGCGACGACGGATAATAATCTGTGCAGCAAGTTAGATGCAGTAAAAAATAATACAAAAATACCACAACTAGGACATATTTGTTAAAATGTTTCAAGAATAAGTCTGACCTACTTATTTTGACTAGTTTGAAAAATTACCTGATGGAGTAATTCGGGACTCAACCAGTTTAAATTTGGTGCTGTTGTAGAAGGAAATGAATGCACCTTTTTCTGCCATCTGCCAGAACTAATTAGCGGACAGGAATATCTAAGCCCAGTTAAGGTGACATGACCTTCAGCAGATACTAAGACATGGCTACCCCGCACTGCCCTGGCACAGACAGAAACATAGTAACTATTGAATTATTTACAAAAATCACTTATATTTCAAAAAAACATTGTTTTTAAAACTCATAAGAACAAATTATAAATCTGACTACAACCAGAAATAAAGAACCTATAGAAGAAAGGCAGGCTTACGCCAAAAAGACACACTTTTATTTAACACATTCTTAATTTATATTAGTAAAGCTGGCTTCAGATGTGATCACTTTTGAGCGGTTAGTATCGCTGCCGATTGCTAACAAATACTTATAATATAAAGATGAATATTGGCACGCAACGTCGTCTACAAAAAGTCATCCGTTACCAGTTAGAACCTACAATTTTGGATCTCTTCAGATACGACCACATTTAAGGAGTACAGCAGTACGCAAAAATTAGTATTTATCCTTCAATTCGTAATTTTCTTACATTCAAACTCTTAAATTCTTTTAGGTAAAAAACACTTCGCACTTCTCTAATTAAATTAGAATTAAATTTGCCTTAAACACGAAGCTACTTTTTAGGACTTTTATAACGGTCGCGTTAGTTAGCAGTGCTTCTTTACATCGAAACTTATTCTCTAAATATGAGTAATTTAGAACTGATCACGACAGTAACAAATAACAAGAAATATTACGTTGCAGGTATTTTATAAATGTTTTATTTCTGCAATAAAATTTCAAGCAAATATTGTGTTTAATCATCCCCCCAAAGTGTATTAATGATAAAACAGTGATTTAAAAAAAGGTATTAAAACAATATAATTTTTATATACAAGATTTTCTTCATTCGATATGTTCATATAAAATTATTTAAAACGTCAAATGCTTTTACCCCTTAAGAGTTTAAATGTGCCTACTTGCAAGAAAATTACTAACTGAAAGTGAAAGTATAGGCTGCTGTGCGCAGCTACACCCATAGCTGTATCTACATCAGTAGTCGTATCCGAAAGGCTCCAAAAGTGCCGGATACAGAAGTAATCATTAAATTGTTGTGGTGGTTGGTTCCGCAGAGCTAGAAAGCATCAGAGACATTTTCCGTGACCACAAAATGAAGCAGGCTACCACGGAAAATGTCTCTGATGTAATCATTAAAGATTGTAAAACATGTCACGACTGAAGCCGGCTAGTAGACCAATAAATGAAAATTTTCTCACCTGTGAATTATACCTTTGGAATGTAAATAATGTAATGCATTTAGAACAGCTTTAAGTATTATAGCTATTGCTGCTTCTGGTAATCCTGATGGAAAATATCGAAGTATAAGATGTGCACACGATCCATAGCCCATTACGGGCAAGACTGAGACAATTTCGTGCCCACTTACAAATGAACATAGTACAGGCAAAACATTGGGATGATTTAGTTGACGCATTAAAATTATTTCATCCTTTGGAACAAAAAATAAAAGTCTTTGTAAGAAAAACTAATGTATACATTAAGATTTTTTTTATAACAATGGAACTTGTAATAAAGTATAAGCTTGCTTATATTATATGGAAGAGATTAGTTCAGTTGTAGTGAGCTGGACTTCTACTAGGAGATCCCGAGTTCGAGTCCAGCTGAGCTATTTTTAATCTTCCTATTGTTACAACTCACTGCCCGATGATGGGCATTGTTTTCTTTAAGTAAGAACACTGCTAGGCAGTACACTGAGGAGGATCCGAGGGCACAATAGATTTTTCAGGTCTCAGTGCACAATCCTCCTAAAGAACTCATCGCATATATTATATTTACCACACAAACACAAATAATGATGTTCATATGATCCAGAGATGCCTTCAGAGGCTCCTCATTAAATACATACTTGAAAGCCAATTAGAAATACAAAAAAGAATGAAATAATGTTTAGCAATTCCGAACTAGATCCTTACCTAAATACTCACTTCAGAGATTTTTCTTCAGAGGATCCTCATTAAAGGATCTACTTGAAAGCCAATTAAAAAAAAAAATGAACTCATGCAAAACTGAACTGGCATCTTGACCTAGATACTCAGTTTCATTTAAAACCCTACTCTCAATATTCAGAATTTTTAAAATGGCAATATGGGAGTTTATAATAAAACAACCAAGCCAGACAAAAAATACACTGTAAAAAGCATTTATAAGATGTATACATGATTTTTATACTATTTTTTAATAATAAATGCTATTCCAAATTTCGTTTTATAGCATGAGATTGCTACCAAGTAAATATATAAAACTAAATACACGAATAAGGAAGAACTAACCTGTACCAGCTGTACTTGTTCTCTATTTAGTTTTTCCAAATTATATTTCTTTAATGCCACTAAGGTCTTAGTAGGTATATGCCTTGCAATATAAACATTAGCTATTTTGGTTAAACTATGCCCAAAATAAAATGAAATCTGATAACTATCTGATTCAGAACCATAAGTGACAGCCATTTCTAATAAAATTCAAATAAATCTTTATCTGTAAAAAATATATAAAAGATAAAATTATTACTACATGAAAATTTCATAATTCTTATAATGGTAATTATGCAGAAGCAGTCCCCCAAGATGGCCGACCACTAAATTTACTAACCTTCTCACTCCCACTCTTCTATCACTCATGTGCTGGGTTAAATACTTCGATTATGTATATTTCGATTTCTTTTCTTCTTATTAATGTCAATTTTATATATAATTTTCTACAATAATTCATTTTTTTCCCTTGTTTTAAACTTTAACATTTTTTTAATAAACTATTTGCATGTTTTACAATTATTTCATTATTATTTTCTTTTCATTGGTGCCTAATTGTAATTAATGAATAGATTCTCATTTCTCCTAATGAAAGTAGGGTACTTTTCCGTTAGCCGGGCGCAAGCGAAAAAGTGTTGTTCCGCTCGGGAGCCAAGTCGAAGCGAATGACAAAACAGTCAACGGAATAAATTTCGAAAACGTTCAGCTATAAACAAATATTAATTAATAGTAAGCAAATCAAGTTCAACTATAAACAAATATTAATGAATTGTAAACACTTTTTCGCTTGCGCCCGGCTAACGGAAAAGTACCGAAAGTGGAAAACTGAGTTAATACATTCCAAATCCAGAATACATTTAAATTGTAATCCGTAATTTGTATCTATTGAATATTTATAATTCTTGACTGGCAGCTCATTTATCCTGGTGATCGGTCACCTAATAAAAAAGCGACACGCGCCGAGCAACATATCTCAAAGGTGGTGTGGAAACTGTTGCCAAAAAGATTGTTAAATTATTGTACTACTTGCAGTAGGTGTAACAAGGCGATAAATAATCGTAAATGAGATTATCGATGTTTTGGAGTTTGTAGTGAGTGTGATAGAAGAGTGGGAGTGAGAAGGTTAGTAAATTTAGTGGTCGGCCATCTTGGGGGACTGCTTCTGCATAATTACCCTTATAATAATCAAAATTCCAGGAAATAATGATATAACTTGAAAAGTCCTACCTAGCTTGGAGAAACAATCTTTTACTAGCATTTTATTTGTCTTGCAGTAACTTGTCGGAAATTTTGAGCCTTCATGTCCATAGACTAGAATAGTGATAAAAATATATCACTTTTATTATTTTAATCACTTGGGAATAACTCAAAGAAGGAATGAAAAAATTAACATTATACTACATATTCTAAGGAATATCATGTAAATACAGATAACGGAAAGTGGTTGGAGGTTATAGTACAAATTTGTGTTACTTTAGTCGAGTTACTATTTGCTATCGACATTTGACCATCGAGTTGATTTGAAAGTTCATGACCAACAATAATAATTATAATGCTAATAATACTTAATTAATTTCAAATATTTAAATCTTTTTTAATGTATATATTGGAAACTCAAATTCGAATAATCTAGAATGTATTAATACTTTTTATTAATACAAAAGCAGCATCAGTAATTAGAGAAAAAATAAAAATTGCGATCCACTTGAATTTAAAAACACATTACGTTTTCTCATTAATTTCTTTTATAAATTATTCCTTGAAAAAAAAAAAAATATATGTTTTCAAGGAATTATTTGTTTCGGTAGGACACCCACACTGGGCTACATATTTAAAGTTGTGAATTGAAACCTTTTCCGCACTCATCCAGTGATTTGTACTTTGTGTAAATTTGTGGAGGAGCCAAAGGACAATAATGGTACTGTTCTATACATCTTATTGTTTAAATAGAGATTATTATTTTTTTCAAATTAAAGCGTAAAAAATGTATAAAAGATTGAAGTATTTTCAAAGTGACTGGTATTAGAACAGGTTATTTGCATTTATTCTCGTTATTTCTAAGATTTTTCTTTTAACATATCATTTTCTGTTTCCTTTTTTTTTTTTACGCGAATCGGTTTTTACAAATAATCTTGTTTTTTTTTTTTTTTAAATATCAGATCGAAACTCTGTATGACTTGCACTTTTTCATAAATATATGAATGAATTTGCTATTTCCGCATGACTTGTTTGTTTTTAAAATAATTGTATGTTGTGGTTTGAATGAATCTGTATTATGTTTGATTGAAATTTATGTTTCTTCATTCTTTCACAGTACAAAAATCTATAGTTAAATTGCCATCTTCATTCTCTAACAAAAGACAGAATTAGTTCTGTTTATTATCTTCTATACAGACGTTTAGTGAAGATAAACATTAAAATGCTACAAAGAATTTTAAAAAATAGTGATAAAGCTATTTATCAACTATTACCTATTTTTAAATTAACAGTTCCGCAATCAGTACGACAGTGATGTGACAGTATGGAGCCCGCAGGGACGTTTACATCAAGTGGAATATGCAATGGAAGCGGTTAAACTTGGAGCCGCCACTGTTGGTGTAAAGAACGAAACTCATGCAGTCTTAGTAGCATTGAAGAGGGCGAGTTCCGAATTATCAGCCCATCAGAAGAAGATTATACCCTTAGATAGTCACATTGGGATGAGTATTTCTGGATTAACTGCAGATGCGAGAATTCTTAGGTTTGTTGCTATTTATTTGGGAGTTAAGCGTCCGTTTCAGTTACTTTTTAAATAAGTTCACATTCAGGTATGCATTATTCAGCAAGCCAAAGTAAAAGTAATGAAAATAATATAGTTATATTTCCGTCTTTCGCCAGTAAGTCTGTAGATAGATATGTTTATTATAATATTTGTTACATCATTTTTCAAAATATTTACAAAATATAATACCTACATGGCTAAGGTTACATCATTTTTCAAAATATTTACAAAACACAATACCGACATGGCTAAGCCGTCTGTCAGCAGTAAGTCTATACATTTTGCAGAGGTAGGAGCCTATAAATGCAGGCGTACCCAATATTTGAAAACCTCAAAGCAAGGCTGCTGTGGAACATTGCGGTCATCAGGGCCCGAGCGGTCTAAGTTATCAAACCAGGTAACAAGGCTTTCCCATAGGCAGTCATGGTCATTGCCGTCCCTCTGATCGCTTAAATTATTTTGCCCATGCAAAAAGAAGCTAGAGTAGTAGAATTGAGAGTTGTACTCGATAGAGGTAACGTAATCTGAGATCATCTCTTGTTGGGTCTTGTCCATGAGTTCATCGTTTCTGCGGATAAGATGTCTCCATGGAAATTATATTCTTGCGATGCGCTTCTGGACATTGTGGCTCTATGAGATAGAAATTTGGTGATGCATGTTACACAGCAAGTGGAAAACTAGCCTACAATTGGATAGTAGATAATGTTCTTTTCTGTAGCAAAGTAATATCCAAGTTTAATGGCGTGAAAGTCCCGGGGCTGCAGCTACAATATCTTGTGTTAAAGAAATAAGAAAATAATACGAGCGAATGGAAAATTTGGCTGGATTTTTTCTAAAAATGTATACAGTTCTTACATAAACCTAGTTTTATCAGTTTTCTTTCCATTATTTTTTTTTTAACATTAAATTGATTGCAGTCGCCACATGAGAACTGAGTGCCTATCTTATTTGTACTCCAACGGTACGCAGATACCAGTAATCCGACTTATGAATAAAATCACTAATATGATGCAACATTCTACGCAAAGGTATGACCGACGTCCATTTGGAGTAGGTCTGTTGGTCGCAGGTTATGATGTGAGTAGTAATTAATTTTCTAAAGTGTACTACAATAAAGTGTACTAATTTGTATACAATTAGTAAACTGGTATTATTAACATTAGAATGATTATAGAAATCTGAATTCTGGTACATGTTTTTAAATTGAGATAATTATTTTCTTCTTTTTTTTTTAACAGAATGATGGCCCACACATTTTCCAAATTTGTCCATCTGCAATTATGTATGAGTGCCGTGCAATGGCAATAGGTTCGAGATCACAGAGTGCAAGAACATACCTTGAAAAACATTTGGATGAAATTGGCATTTGTCCTAATGAAGCTGACCTTATTAAGCATGCGCTCAGAGCATTAAGGGATTCTTCTCCAAATGATATAGAACTTAATAATAAGGTAAACTGCTTTCAGTGTTTAACATTAAATGAATTTTGATTATCTGCATATAAAGAGAAAGATCTTCCATTTTCTCATTTTGATAATATTTGGTACATTTTTAAATAGTATTGATTGCCATATAGCTTGCAGTGTGATTCTTTATGAGATGTTAAATTTTGGAATATTGCAGAATGTAGCGGTTGCTATTGTTGGAAAAAATACACCCTTGAAAGAACTTACAGAAGAAGAAGCCCAAGATTATTTGAATATGGTACTTAGTGAAGAAAGACGAACTGGTGGAACTAGTGGTGGCACAGGGCCCGGGGGTTCTAGTGATTCTGGTTCAAGACCTGCAGATGATGGGCAACCACCACAAGATCCAGCTCCACAAGTTGCAATGGATACGCAATAATTAATATTTTCTATTTCTTTATTTTAATATAATTTAATTAATTCTTATACGTTACACTTTATTTCCTTCGAATAAATAATAATAATAAAATATGCCTTTTCGATTAAAATACCAAATGCATTCGGATTCGGTAAATCTCCTAGCAAAAATGTATTTATATTAATGGGTGATTGCGTCCAAAGTGCTGAAAACATGGGAAGTTTCCATGATGACCGTCTGTCACAGTCTACACATCGAAATTACAAATGGTGTAAATAATAATAGTAACTAAAAAAGGCAACTTGCTCATTTACCTATAAATAGTCATACTGAAATTTAAAAATTAAACTCCTGAACTAAAAATTGCCTATAATATCTCTTTTGTGAAATCAATCAAACACTGCCAGTTGCTTCCCATTAAGTAAATAAAAATAATCAGATTATACAGTGAGCTTTCCACGTTTATAATTCAAATTTAACAATTCACCTAGTAATTAAAAATAATACTCATTGATGCCAAATCCAGGTTTTCCAACATATAATTAACATCAAAATTTCAAATGATTATAGTTTTGATGAAAATTTGCACTATTAGCTAGAAATATGAATTCTTGGCGCTGTGTGTTTATTATGGAGTTTATTAATAATTCCTTGGTCCTGCCATTCTACACTCGTCTAACTGCACACAAAATGTATCTGCTAGAATAGTGCAATTTTTAAACCAGTAATTTTTGCTTTTACCGTTCCCATTGCCAATACTTGTCTTTAGAGCTGCTCAGCAAAATGTTTGTTATATAAGAGAAATGAAGTTTTAGTGTGTACACAAAAAAGGTGTTTCTGCCAGTTTCTAGATGGAGCATGTAGTTTGGAGTATTTGAAGGCAATCTGAACATTCTTTATAAAGAATCTTTAAATCTTCTCTACCTCTTCAAAAGCTTTCCCACCTCAAACTTGACACCCGTAGCACACCATAGGACGAATATGATGGGCATCAAATATTTTATATTTAATGGGCAGCTCAAAATTTATTTATATGTTTATTTGAAATAGTATTTTGCCAAATACTCCCTATACTACGCCTGCCAAGACTTAATTTTTCTTTAAGGTGCAATTTAAACTTTAAAGTTGAAAATAGATTTACTCCAAGGTAATTGTAGGAAGGCACCACCTCTATCTGACTGTTCCTATAACTCCACTTTTCACAACAATCTTTGCTTACCCCCACTTTTTTGGAAAATAACAATTTTCGTTTTATTTAAATTTACGTGGCGATTCCAAATCGACGCCTAATCACTCAGCTTTTTTATCATTATTTGTAAAACTTTCGCACCATCCGCCTATAATAATGCATTAATCCTAGTGTCACTCACTGTCAGATCATCACCCATGTGTTCTGGAAGTCCTCTCAAGAAAAGGGAAAAAAGCGATGGGCTTAACGCACATCCTTGCTTGATCCCTATTCCCGTTTTAAAACACGGAGACAAGCCTCCTTCGCACCACACCGCAGACACAGTATCGCTATATAAGCTTTTAACAGCTTTCACAAATTTGCTGGAAACCTCTAGCGAGTACAACTTGCATAGGGTACAAATAGTGCATTTTTATCGATACTATCGAATGCAGCTCGAAAATCAACAGATAGAGCATACATTTTTTTTTTTTTGCATCCATTTCAATTTAATAATGCTAACTAATGAGAAAAGATAATCTATTGCAGAGTGCCCCTTTCTAAAGCCCGATTGGTAATGACCTCTCCACCTCTCCATATGGCCTTCTTCCTCACACCAGGTAGATAATCTTAGGTCCAAGAGTGTAGTATTATATACTTTATAAATGGAATTTATAAATGAAATACGTCTGTAATTGCTAGGAACCTGCATATCACCTTATACAACGGAAAAACAATAGCATTCCGAAAACTAGATGGTACCGCACCCTGACCATGAAAAGCATTCAAAACTTTTAGCAAGTTCACCTGGAATATCTCTGGAGAATATTTTAAAAACTCATTGGGAACTCGGTCCATTCCTGGTGCCTTATTATCTTTTACTTTATTCAGCAAAATCTAATTTCCTCCAGACTGAAATCAACACCTAAGTGGTCGCAAAAGACTAAAGGTTCTACCCAGTTAACAGGCTTTGCTTCTGACTTCGGATTGTGCAGATTCTCAAAATGCTCACACCAAATTTTAGGATTGATCTTATTCTACAAATAATGTTTGTTTTACGACAACTTCTTACCAATTTCCAAAATTGATTACTGTCTTTAACCGTTTTAAGATTATCACCGATAGTTCTATAAAAATCTGATTCCTTTTTCTTACACAGATCTTTATACAATACATTCTCTTTCAGATACCTTGCTTTTGCAATACTAGAACAGTATTTCTAAACAATGCTAATAACCTAACGATCTATTTCTTGCTTTAATGCATACAGTATCACACCATACATACGCGGCGACCGCTTATTACTTGTGGCATATTCTATTTGAGGCGCATTCATAGATACAGCGTGTTAAAAAATCAACACTATGCAGAACATCTATCGACTCAATATCAAACTCGATTATTTTATTTTTTACTTTTATTTTATAATATCTTGCGTTTATTTTATTCCATTGTAATTTAGGAAACAGTGGCAACACATCGAGTTCAAGTCTCTGAGTACTTCACAGCTCTAAGACTATCGGCGTATGACCTGAAAATTTCTGTTTATCAACTGAGAAATCCTTTCCCTTTGACAACAAATCAGATGTAACACAGCATAAGACAACTACAGAACACCCATTTGGACCAATATATATCTCCTCTTCATCGCCAGATGTAAGAACAACTAAATTATAGTTTCGCAAAACTCCAGTAATTTTTTACCTCGCGAATTAGCCTTTAAGTCTTTAGATTTCCTCCCCATTTTACACACCGAATTAAAATACTCACTTGAATTATAGAGAATCTCTACATTTGTACTTGTAAATCTGCTATTCTACAATTGACGTCACCTAATAACATGACCGAAGCGAAATCGTTTTGATTTATTAGCTTATTCAGTTCGTGGAAAACACTTTTCCAATTGGACCCATCTATGTACAATTGGGGTTTTCAAAAAACAGTCTTAAAACAGTAAATTACCAAACGCTAAGTAACTAATATTAAATAAATCGCAATTTCGCCTATATCCTAACAGAATCCCTCCTATTCCTCTACCATATAAATGTGCAGGTATCCACTTTAAATTAAACTGAGTAAAATTATTATTAAACATATCAAACTCTTTTTCCAAAACATGAGTTCCTGTAAATATAAAGTCAAAACTGTCTACGTAATTAAGAAAACTGATATTTGTTCTTTTTTTTTCTTCAAACCATTTACATTGTAACATAATACCTTAACAGAATTACAATTATCTCCTAACTTATTTGAATTAATAATAATTACCTTCTGACAGTTGGCTAGATCTCATTTAGTAGAACATCTCAGTAGTAGTTCACCTATCTCAGTAATGACAGTAAAGGCTATGGCCCGGATGACAGTTTACCATTTAGTAAGTTAGCCACCACTCCCGATATTTCCAGATAAAAAGAGCCCCTGGTCTTCTCAATTCCAACTTCTTCACCATTAAATAAAAGCTCCCTGTCATCGTCCCATTCAAAGTTAAGACCTTCTAATATTAATGTATCCGCACGCAACAATAATCGTTAATCAGCATTTTGGCGTTTTATTTCTGTTAAACCCAGTTTCTCTCCTTCAGTTTCTAATATTTCCTGACAAAAGGCGGAAATGTCCTTTGCTATCCGTCCTGCTTTTTTGTTCTAGACCGCGAAAAATTAAATTTCTACTTTTAATTTTACATTCTAAATTATCCAATATCGCATCTCGTTCTTTATTTTTTTTTTAAAAAAGTTTCCAGTTTTCTTTCTTAGTGTAATATTTTCCTCGTGCTTGCTTTTATTGTATTTTCTAACTTGTTTAAATTCTCTTATGTGGCAAAATTTTTTGAATCCAACAGAGCGCTAAAGGAAGCCATTAGCTTATTCATAGACACTTTTCCCACTTCTTCACCTATCTCAGAAAAAAATTGTTCGTCTTCACATGTCACTTTTGTACGAACTGGTGTCCCGTTCAAACCGTCTGGCGAACTTCTTGTTCTGTTGTTCACTTGGACAGAGATAATTTTTCAGTTTACTGTGCACAGAATAAATACCTAATCAACTGCAGACTTTAATTTATAGATGCAACAGGTAAATTAATTTTAAGTAAAATGACTTATTGGTAGAACAGATTGTAAAACAACCCAGATTATCCAACAATAATGAACAATCGCAAGATGCTCAAACATATTGCAAGATATTTCGTTTATGTATCCTGCTCAAGGTTTCGGAATAATGACGTCAACTTGAAATGCGATCGTGCGACTTCCTAAAGGTTTTTTAGGTCTATCACTTTATGCCATTTATTTGTTGATTAATTTCAATGTTGTCAGGGACAACAATTGAATAATAAGACACTGCCTGGCCGCCAGGAATCTGGTTAAATTCAGATTATCTCATCTCATTATTCTGCATAAGACTCAGCCTAACAGTAATGAACTAATTACAATAAAAATTCAGATTCGATTCAAGGTGTTCTTTTTATTAATAGTAAACGAATACCAGCGACTTGATCAAGACAAAAACACCTACACATAGGAAAGGCTCCAAAATGTATTGCATAAGAACTAACAATTTTAGGTAAGTATAATGATTTTAGGCATAATTCAACAACTATATATTTGGACAATAACAGTATAGATAAAATTCCAAATTTGGGAAACATATGTCAATCAAATTTTAAGAACTGCAGTAAGCTTAAGCTAAAGGATTGTGGGAGTACAGCAGTTTTTTTTTTATAATTATTAATTAGTGCAAGTATTACATGAGGAAATATTGTAACAGTGTCAGTTTAACGAAATTGTCTTTTCACAAGAAAAACATGTTTTTGGGATTTATGTGGTGGCAAGCTTCTTTCAGAAACCATACATATATAATATTATGAAACCATATATGAATTTTTATTATCAGGAGATAAAACAGGACAAAAAACGAAATTACCCATATTACTAATATTTTAACGTAGAATACCTTTTTTGGGAGATACCTATTTGGTAAAAAGGGAACGTTCCTCATATTGAAAAGCAAATGTTTTTCACATGAAAAAGCGAACCAACGTTTCTCATAGTATGGGAGGGGGTTGTTGAAAACGTATTCTAAGCATTTGCAACTATGTGACAGATACGGTTTGAAATTTTTTCTTCAGTTATTCCGTGATTTCTCGAAATCCAATGAGTTCTTTACAAACCTATTAACAATGAATACCTTTACTTCATTTATTTTTCCGAATGAAGTTACTTTATGGCCGTTCTGGAGGATCTGGTATGTTAAACTTTTGATTAATTAATAGAAAATATTTAAAAAATATTAAAATTCAACCAAGACTTGACCAATATATATGGCTGCAATTAATTTTTTGAGTGATCTGTATCTTAAATGATCATCCTTCTATCATGATGGTTATAAGTAAGGTTAGGATTAAGTCTAACGAGAAGGTAGGATTATGGTTTTAAAAGTTAAAATTCGGTAACTTTTTAATTTTATGGTATAAAATGGAAATTTCATTGTTTCTTTTGAAAAACAGACATGTTTCATTGAAATTATCTGGATACCAGATAAGGAGGAATTTCTTCTGGAAGAGGTGAAATTAAAATGCCATATATGTATTTCAATTCAGTTAATAAATTTACGACCAACTTTTGCTGAGAGTAGTGCTTCTCACTTTATCTCATCATATAAATAAATATTTATTTCTATCATAAACCAGAAAGTTATCACCCTTTGTATTTTTCATACGAAGTATTATTATTGCATATTTTCACTTATCTCATTAAATTTTTAACAGAAAAAAAGTTGGAAATTACGACGTCGTTGTACCATGGAAAAGAAATCCACCGTTAACTGTGCCAGAATACATAGCTAAACCAAATTATTTTGAATGTGGAATTCCAGTTAGTTCGCCTTCATTGCCAGAAAAAATGCCTCCAGAAAAAATCCAAGCCTTGAAAAGATCTTGTAAACTAGCTGCAGACATTCTGAAATCATTAAAACATTTTATTCAGGTTTGGACTTTAACTCAAATAATTACACAATAAGATACACCTGAAGCCTAGCCATGTAAAGAAGCATACAATCTCGTGATTGTTTATTTTCTAATCAGTTATAAATAAAATACTAATAATTTCTTACATTCTCGTTATGCTTCTTTTATTGAGTTACTTTTATCATGGTTTTCATTATTCTATCCAAAAGTTTCAAACTGAAGTATTTCTTTTATGAATTATGGTTCCTGGGTTCATTGCAAATAATCAATCGCCTTAAATTAATTTTTCTTTCAATTCTTACAGTTTTCTTTTATAGGTTGGAATAACCACTGAGAGTATTGATCATCAAGTTCATAAATTGTGTGTGGAAAATGGAGCCTATCCATCGCCTCTAAATTATCATTATTTCCCAAAATCTTGTTGTACATCCGTCAATAATGTAGCATGTCATGGTATTCCAGACACTAGACCACTTGTTAATGGAGATATTATTAATGTCGATGTTACTGTAAGTAAAAATCTGTAAAGAATTTGTAATGTCATATGATAAATATGTATGTTTTTTTTAAAGAATAGGTATATTGTCACAGAATTATTTAGGTTTTTAGAGAAGGTGTACATGGTGATTGCTCAATGATGTATCTAGTCGGAGATGTAGACGATCAAGGGAAAAAAATATGTTCTGTAGCTAAAGAAGCTCTTGACTTAGGGGTTTCTGTTTGTAAACCAGGAATCCTTTTCTCAGATATAGGTATATTCTTTTTTATATTTTCTAGTGTTTTATTCTATTATAAAATGAATATAGAATTCAATAGTGAGAAAATTCTTTATCATAGTTTCCTGTTTTTGTGGATTTTACAAGAAGAATGATTAGAAGATTTTGTTACAGACTGATTTCCACTTTCAAGAAATTTTTTCAGTTTTTTTTTTCTGAACAGCGATTTTTTAAGTTTCATATTCAGAACATTTTCAGATCTTAGAATTTAATACCTCAGATTTCACTTTACTTGAAATATGTTTATACTTTTTCTTACTGATTTCATGGTGTCAGATTTTCGAAATTGAGTTTTTATTGGTAATATTACTCTGAAGTCTACAGAGTTTGTTCATGTTTTTGAATGTGAAACAGTAAACCTCAAACTGGAAAAGCGCAGGAAGTTTTCATCTTGAATTTCTGTTTGAGTCTCTCCAAGAGTGACGAAGCGAAAGTTCCCGTTAAAATCTTTTAAATGGAAGAGTAAATATGTATAATGGGCTGGAAAAAGAAGGACCGTTTTTCTAACTAAAGAAGTTCCAAGAACTTTAAAACCCATCCACACACGTCTGATGTTTATAAACACGATATTATATTAATCTTGAGAGTGTTTCTATACACATTATGTCCCTTTCAGGTTTCTGCGGCCGTTCTCATGTAAAACACTTAGGTCCACGGGTTGAGACCGCGTCCTGTTTGCCGTGAACCGACGTTTCGCCCATATTACAATAGGCTTCTTCAGAGTAGTATGCCACTAAAGCAACACTCACAATCAACGTTTTTCACCCTTAGAGGTGACACTACCCTAAAGAGCATATTGTAATATGGGCAAAATGTCGGTTTACAACAAACCACTGAAACGGTCTCAGCCCGAAGACCTAAATGTTTTGTATTGCGTTCCTTTCAAATAATCAGTTCAATTGTGTTCTTTTAGAAATCTATGACAGGGTCTTACGGTATATTAGTAATTTCACGTCACCATTTGAAAAACCGTATAAACTACGGAAGCAATGCGTGCTCTGCATGAAATCAAACAGGAATATGTAGTTGATCAGCTTATTGCTCGGCGTTGGTTTCAAAAATTTAATAATGGTGGTAGGTTCTTAGAAAGAAATACAGGTTCAGGGCGGCCATCTTGTGATGATGAGGCTTTACGGCAAACTCTCGAGTTAATCAATTGGTGCACTTGCTGCAGAACTGGCAGTGCCTAAAGACACCGTTAGCTGCCATCTCCATATTATGGGAAGGTAAAAAGGAGATGTAGGATTTCCATACTAAAGGCCGCCTGGAAAATGGATGCTTGCCAACTTCTCTTAAAAAATACACCTGACATGGCTTCAACAAAAGAATAGTGACATGTGATGAGAAGTGGATTTACTGGCAAAATCCTGAGACCGGTGGTCAAATGGCATTTCCATTTGGTGAAGTTTAAGAAAAAGTAGATGTGCATTTTCTGGAACTATGAAGGAGTAACTTATCATGAATTCGTTCCCAAGAATTCCAACTTTTACTATTTACAACTAGATAGAATGTAGACAAAACTGGCCAATCGTTATCCAGCTTTGATCAGTCTCAAACAAGTTTTGTTCCACTAGGTAACGCTCTTGTCAGACTAAAGAAAAATTGAAGAACTTGACGGCATTAGATTTTTTTTACACCCCTCTGCTTCGTCCGATTTGATATGATATGTTTCGATCGTGGACCCATTCTTTGCTGGAGAAAATATATTAACTTCTCCTAATTTGAACATGGAGTGCAGTAGTATTTTTAATTTTAAATTTAAGGAATGATATCAGCGAGGGATCCAACAGATGGCAGAAAGGTGGCTTACAACAGTCAATCACAATGGGCTCTATTTTGAACATTAATAAAAAATTCATAAAAGGTAATAATAAATTGATTTTTTATTGAAAAATAGCCATTTCTTTTTTTTTTTAGACATCCCAATATGTATCAATTTTATTTGATATATTTCAAGAAAATTGATTTTATGGGGGAACGGACGTTGTTACATTTTTTCTAAAGTGTCACTGTAGCAGAAGTTTTTTTTCACCTACCTACATCAAGCTAATTAATATGTTGCAGAAACTCTATAGTAAAAAAACAAAATGGTTCTCTTAAATTATTTTTTTTTATGTTAGTGTACGATGTTATTCCACCACTTATTAATGTTAAGGGCAATTGAATTGTTTTTTGAGGTTTCGAGTTCGAATAAAATTGATCATCTGAAACTTGGAAATTGGAGTAAGAGAAATATGCAAGCACATTTCTGTTTTATCCTGTTATCAGCATACAATTTTTTTTTGACAAAATTTTCAGGTAATTGTCCTGTATTATTTTTGTTTAGGAGCCGTAATAGAAGACTATGTAAGACAAAATAATTTGATAGTGATCCCTTGTTTTAATGGTCACGGTATAGGAACTTATTTTCATGGACCTCCAGACATCTATCATTTCAGTGAGTAAATATTATTGTATTGTAAAGATAAATCTTTCATATTCTTTAACTGTGATTGTTTTTTAACTATTCCATTGAATTTTCATACTAACACGTGTTAATGCGCATATAAAATTACCTTATCCTGATTTATTCTTATAGGATATAAGAATGCTAATGATGACAAAATGGAAGAAGGGATGTGTTTTACAATAGAACCAGTAATCGGTGATGGAAGCCCAGAAATTATCATATTAGAAGATGATTGGACCGCAGTTACAGTGGATGATTCAAGAACAGCTCAATATGAATATACTTTACTAATTACTAAGGATGGAGCTGAAATATTAACACCTCATCATGTTCCATAATGATTTTCATAAAACCATATAATTTGTTTTTTTTTTCTTATGTTATAATATCAGTTCTGAGTAATATTATATTACTTTATATTTGTCAATATGCTTTAAGTAAATATTATTGCTATCCAAACTATTGCACCTTACTTTTGTGAAGAATGTCCGCTAGATACGCAAAGATTTTTAAATGAACAAGAGAAGAGGTCGTTAATCCCTAATATTAAGTAGTTGATTATTTTAAAATTAATGAATGATACTTAAAAATTGTAATTGTTCTTTTTAAAAAAGAATGGCAGAATAATAAAAGTGTGGCAATCGTTTATTTCTAAAAATTTGTATTTATAATCCCTTATGAACATATTTGCTCGTGAATCTCCCTGGAAACAGTTTAGGCTACATGCACATACATTCTTACTATGAGTTCATTATGTTGTTCATGGTGTGGTCAACTCTAGCTCGTTAAGATGAATTCTTGTTTTTCAGCTCTGATTCTAGCACCGCTGTTTTACTTTAATCTCATGCCTATGTAAACCTGATTCATACGACACTTGAAGCGTTATGTCACACGATTGGTCGGTAGAGGCAAATAGTTGTGGAGTGTAGTAAATTGGGAAATTATTATATTCGTATCTAATGCTTTAATAATTATATAACATAATTAAATTACTTTAATTTGTCAATTTCAAAAATAAAATGATACTGTAACTAGATATGTAACAGATTTTAATAGGTAGATTTAAAAATAAATTTTAAAAAGTAAATATTTATTTAATTTCTCAAATTAGAGATTGCATCCTTAGTGATTTTTAGGGTAAATAAATAAGATAAAATGAAAATCTATGGAACTGAAAACCCGGCACACATTGTCAAAAATATGGCTGGTCCTCAATATTTACACATCAATTTTCAGATGCATATATATGTATCAGATGCATATTTTAATTTAAAGTGCGTTAACATCTATGAGAGGTGCATATTATTTAAATCAAAAATATCCATGGATAAATTAGGGTTATAAATTTATAAAATTTAATTAATTTCTCAAATGCTGTTTATTTTTTGACTTGCTTTAAATATGCTATGATGAGCGTTATCAATCCTGAAGGCCAAAACAGCCAGGTACATTAAAACGTGGTTAGAAGTGAGACAGCTGTTTGTGATGAGAAGCCGAACCTATATTATCTTTCCAATTGTAGAAGTTGTTGGCCGTTAGAAATGATCTGATGTCTCTTAGTTGGCTAATCGGCCGGGGGTATCATAAGAAAAACACTAAAAAAAATTTTTTAAAGTTTTTTTATTAATGGCCCGACGTTTCGACAAACATTGTTTGTCTTCTTCGGGGCTATCTTGTAATACAGAATTTGTGTGCTCTATACAATGTGTATTTACAAGATAGCCCCTGAAGAAGACAAACAATGTTTGTCGAAACGTCGGGCCATTAATAAAAAACACTTTAAAAAAAAGTGTTTAGTGTTTTTCTTATGATACCCCCGGCCGATCAGCCAACTAAGAGATACATCAGATATTATCTTTCTTAAGAAAACAAATAGATTAGATTTAGTTCTTTCTGAAAAATAAACAGTATATAAACTTCTGGGTTTTTTAGGTTTATCTTCTTAGCTATTCATTCTCCAAGTGGTACGATGACCATATGTCCCAAAATAAATGGGGACAGTCCCTATTTTAAGGAATGTGTCTCGAATAACGGCCTAAATGTCACAAATCGTCCGACTAATGTACAGTAAAGTAAAAATATCGAAATCATTACATTTATATTTTACTTTTACTGAGAATATCTGAATAAACTCCGTGTCATTGCCTTTCCACTGGTGGGGCCGTAAAATCTTGGAATATGTTTGTCCTATGTTATGCTATGTAGGCACTTACGCTACTTTTGAAAAATGTTACCAACTTGTCCAGATTTTCACTGTCAGAAATGTGGTCGCCGTATTTATATGCCTCTCTTCTTAACTATTCCTAGAAATGTCATCCAAAACCATGAAATATGTTCTATTTCTGATTTTGTCTCTGCCAGAATTTCTTTAGAAGATTTAAAACTTGTTCATCATTATAGCAACTGAATAAATAAATATTCAGGGGAAATAATCTACATAAAACGTTCTCTAGCGGACGTCAATCAACTCGTAAGACTTCTTGAATATGAGACAAGAAGAGTATAGCAGTTAAGATAAGGAAGCCTTCTGCAAGGGGTACGTGTCGGAAAACCTCCATGGTTTAAGGGACTAGCCACAAACAAATATGTAGCGGCACCAATAATTAGATTGAAATCCAACCATGCAGTGAGCGGTACTTACCTAGCAGAAAACCTCCCTGTATGCGAGAGATACCACGAGCAGGAGGACCTCAAACTTTAATAATGGAGTGCCCATCAATGTTGCAAAGAAAGGTATAGATTGTTTAAAGAGCTTTATCAGTTCTTGCAAGCTCCTTTTCAATATGAGGAAATTATATTCTCTAACAATATAGATATCATGAAGCTAGTATATGAATTCTTCATCTAATTATCTAACGAATAGATATCATGAAATGAAGTCTTAATCAAATTATTCTATACGTAAATATTATAGAGACTGTAAAGTTATCATGAGATTAGACCTTATGCATCTCCAGCGCAGACTCTATGGTGAAAACCTATGCAAAAAAAAGTCAGAATGGTGAAAACTTAGGCGAAAAACAATCTAGCGGTTGTATGTTTCTCATCTAGCGACGGAAGCAAATTAGAAATTAGGGTGAAAGGTAACTTAGACAATACCCTGTTTGATCTGTTCCAAATAAGAACATAAAAAATAAAATTTACAATTGAGATTTCAAAAAGTATATTTAAGATAAAATTGTTCTTGAATCTTGAATGTGAGGTGAGTAACGAATATATTATCATCCTTATACGTTTATTACAAAGGAAAATAGGCAAATCCCTTGTGTTAAATCAAGGGTATCTGCAAGGCCAGGGATGCAGCGTACATTTGACTATAAATTATGAAAGATTTGCATTTGACTATAAGATTTTGAAAGATTTTAGATATAGTTTCAGATATACTATTGGTCAACTTGCTAACATTAAAGTAATATTTTTGTAATACATTAATGTTTACTAAAGAAATTGGTATTGACTGTATAATGTTTATTGCATTATTTTATTTGTATCACAGTTTTAAAAAATTACCCAGGATGCACTTTAAGGAGGGAATTGTTTAAAGGTTGTTTACCATTTCTTAAATTAAAAATCTTATTTGGAAATTGATCCCTGTTAAGTTGAATAGTAAGATAAGAATTTATTCCGAGGCAAATAAAAATTTTACGGAAAAAATATGCGACAGCTTAGACGCTTTAGGTGTATAATTAATTTGAAAGCCGTTAGTTCGAATTCGAAGATTCGTCAACTGATCCATTGTCGAATGAAAATTTGCCAATCACAATCAGTTCGTATATTGGCTAATTCACGGTAGGTTAATTAGTGTAGACGCAAACAGTATGGGAGGTGAGCTGCATAAGTAAACGTCATGTAGCGGACAAATTTCTCTTTACTTTTGTTTTAAAGTATAATTTTCTTTTTATTAACTAAATTTATGTGAATTTAGTTTTTTTATTATTATGTCGTGCGAAGAAAAGTTTAATGCTGCTGTCAGTGTCATCAGGAACCTTCCAAAAAATGGTGAATACTGACTTTTAATATTTTATTTTTTAGGGATTTATTATTACTCTTATTTTTTTAGCTAATAAATAGAATCTATTATTTTGCCTTAAAAAAATATGTTTTTCTAATAGATTATACTAGTAGAATTCAATCAACATAAAACTTATAATAATTTATAAATTACAGTCAAATTGTTATAAACATATCACTTATATTATTTCAATTGTGATTATGATTTGTTCTCAATAAATTTTTGCATTATAATAAGTTTTGCTTACTTGTTTATTCATTTGTTTAAATCTAAATAATCCTTACTAGATCCTGTTGTTTGTAGAAGGTCAAGCAGATAAATAATTATCTACTACATAATGAATTAGCAATATTTATTTAATAACAGAGAATGAGTTCTTTTTATACTAGCTTTATTGTATACTAAGAAGAAATTCTGCTTATTGATTT
This sequence comes from Triatoma infestans, assembly GCA_011037195.1. Lineage (NCBI taxonomy): Eukaryota > Metazoa > Arthropoda > Insecta > Hemiptera > Reduviidae > Triatoma > Triatoma infestans. The sequence goes on from JAAEAF010002218.1 coordinate 104,199, forward strand.
GCTTCTTCCTTTTTTTTATTTCTTTTTTTCTAATGAAAGATGCTGAATAAAAGAAAGTATACATCCATGAAAAATGACTTTTAAAATGATGAAATATAAAACATTCTGTTTCAAGGTTATCAAGTTACAAACTTTAATCGACATTTGACCTAAATTATATTATTTGTAAAGAATTAAATGAAAAGGAATATTTTATTTCAAGTATCTCTTCAGAAAGTAATTTGTTAAATTAGCAATACCCATTTTTTTAAGTTACTAAGGAAGGATAGTTTCGTTTTTTAGCCACATAATAATTTGTTACTATCTATAATGTGAAATAGTTCGAAAGGTTTAAATAATGAATTAGTTTTCTCTTGATTACTGATTCTCAGTCATTTATTTAATCATTCTTTTAATCGTATTTTGCAACGATTTCATTATTTAGGAGAATAATTCGTTAAAAAAAAAAAAAATCCGGTATGAAAATCTCAAACCGTCTTTCTGTTACTGCAATCATTACAATTATTATAATTGACAAATTTTCTTCAAAAATGTTTTTTTTTCTAAACTTAAAATATTGATGGTCGAGATTGTAGTTGTTTTCCAGGAGGTTTACTTGAATACCGGGTTTATTTGATTGTGATTGCAGCGTCCTCTTGTGTTTTCTAGAGGACAATCAAACGATTTGTCAAATTTCACGTATGTGTCAAATTATTGGGCAGTATGCTGCTTTGTTTGACGTGTTTGTCAAATAAATACCATGTTTGAAAGAAATTTTGATTGGCTGATTTGCCAAACAAATTTGCTTGCGATTGCCAAACAGAAATCAGTTTCTTGTCACTCTTAAAAACATGACCGATCGTGCGCAAGCAGATGTTTGGGATGAAAAGGAATTTTTTCATAATTTATTTCATTCTATCGAGATTTCCCACAATTATGGAAACTGAGACTTAAAGAATATAAGGGCAAAAATAAAAGATGTCAGGCTAAAAAAAAAAAATGGTAGAGTGTTACGACTTTCTCGTCTAAAGAATAACGAGGAAGTAATTCTAAAAATCATTAAATGTTTGATTGTCCAGTCGGAGAAAGTTGATTTCATTATCATTAGGTACATGATAATTTGATCTTCTGTGGGTAATATTTTTTTAGCAGATTTTCATGGGTATTATTTTCTCTTAATTTTAACCATTACCTGGACTAGAGCTTCTCTTTTTCTTAATACACAGTAAAGTGTGTCAAAATACAAAAAATACATGTACTCCAGGCCGCGATAACAATACATGAGAGCTACTCCATCAATAAGTCAGGTTTGAAAATTTAATTTTTAAGCTGCGCGCTTGTTTGTCAAATCCGAGAAAAACAAACAGAAAATTTGACAAACAAGTTCCACCAGTTTACAAGGGTCTTTACAGAAAACTTGTTGCGGCAGTTTTAAGTTAACTCGAACTCAAAATGCTAAAATCAAATTTTCCGGGACAGTGTTTTTATTAAAAGCGATACGTTTACATTTGTGCAGTTAGTATTGCTAGTTCAAAGAAAATCGTCGGAGCCGTTTACGAGAAAATTCCAAATTATTGAGAAACCTATAGTCGCACCATTAGTTAACCGATTTTCTCCAGAATTCTAGCAAATTTATCCTCTTACATTGGCGATTGTAGCTAACAGAAAGAGCACTTTAGAGGAAAGCGTAAACCTCTCTCAGGGATTTTCCAAAATAAATTTTCCTGGAAAAGAAGTCACTTCCAAAAAACTGAAACTTGTTAAAAATTAAAAAAAAAAATCTGTAAAGTTGTATTTCCTTTGCTGATTTTTCCATTTGTCAAACGCGTTGGTGGTACTTCATTTTATCCGCTGCATGACATTTATTCCATACACCTCACCTCCCGTACTTATTTACATCTATCTTAATTAACCAACTAATTACAGTTGCCAATTCACGAACTGATTGTGATCGACAACTTTGACCAATTTTGACAATTTTTTGTTTTTGAGATATTTTTTCAAACACACACACAGAATTATTAGTTTAATATATTTTTTTTCATTCTTAGGAGCTTCGAAAAAAGTATTTCCGGTGATAATTAAATTCAGAAAACTTAACAGCTCGTAATATTTCCGCTAAAAGCGTTAAGAGAAAGTATAAAGAAAAAAGGAATAATGTATTTTATTGACAATTATCGTTTATCAAAAAAGACCATTAAATTTAAATATTTTAAATGTTCAGTAATCTAACTTTTATATTTTTAAAATGAATTGTACGAACATTTTTTTTAAACGCTTAAATGTATAATGGAGAGCAGTTTCGACAAGGAAGTCTATATTCAAATGAAAAAATGTTGCGGTCTATGTAATAGACTAAGATCTATGTAATAAGACTAAGATCTATGTAATAGCTATTTTTCTTTTATTCCTAATTGCATTTTTCGCTGACTTTCACTTTCACAAAAAGTAAGGACGCTTTCACTATAATCTCTATTGTACTTAGGTCAAGTATTTGGCATAATGGTTATTTAAAAAAAAGCCTTTTTAATCTGCAGGTTCCTATCAGCCCTCCAATGAATTGATGCTTAGGTTTTATGGGTATTATAAACAAGCTACCGAAGGTATAGCTAAAGGTCCACGACCTCCATTCTGGGATGTTATAAGACGAGCTAAATGGGATGCATGGGCTAAACTTGGTGATATGTCAAAAGAGGAAGCAATGGTTAGATACGTTGAAGAACTTAACAAGGTGTGTATTAAATTGCAATTTTCAGGTCATCTATATTTAGATTTAGTTATTTATATTTAAATGATATTTTCCCTACTTATGTAAGCATAGATCCTGTAAAATATGCGATTAACAGCCTTTATCTCTATGATTTTTTTTGGTTGATAGCTGCTTTGGAATTCTTGTTTTCGTAAACTGTTATTTAGATAATTTGTTAAATAAACAAAACAAAAAAGTACCTATAGCTTACAGCTTTATCCATGTGACTTACTAAAACCTATTCAACCATATCCAAGTCATTATGTCACCGATTTAACTACATCCAAGTCATATTAGGTCAGTCATGTATACTACCTTTTGTGACCGATTTTGCAAATGCATCTATTTCGACTTTGAATATTGTGTACAAATGATGACTTTCTCCGTCAAACACTAACCGACTGTCTTGTGAGGGAAGATCCTGCATAAGTGGATGAGCGCGTTCACAAATACTGTTTAGCATTGCGGGATCAAGCACCTATTCCACCGACATTGATGTCTTAAAAGGTCCCGCTTGCCACCCTCGGCATCTCCAAGAAAAAAAATGCTTCGATTTAACTTGTCTCTCGTATAATTTTGGTGTTAATGGAAAATAATTTGTGTCAGAAATTAAACACAAATCAACATTTAACAATTGTGTCCTCCTATTTAGACCATAAGTATTCGGCTTGTCGAAAAGTTGTCATTTTCATAGAAAAAAAGAGTGGCAAATACCAGGATATGAAAAATTATTGACTCTGATCATAAAAATTTGAGTGAAATGCTATAAAAAAAAGAAGGTATTTTTTCACAAGACTATCTCTTATACAAGTCCCAATAATTCTCAGTGAAACATTTTTGTTGGAAGTTAGGAAAGCTACATCATACCGAAATGGTAAATTAAAGGAAATTTTAAGATTTAGGTCTTCCAGAAACTTCTACATTAGTATACTCGAAAAATGTTTGGATAATATGATGGAAGCAAGAAGCAGGAAAAATCAGAATTTTTAAATGTTTTTTGAAATAATAGTTTAAATGAAAAATTGGACGGTTGGCTGATAAAGGGAATGAGGAACCGTTAGCTACAGACAAAAGACGATGTCATCCTATTGTAAAAACCGAGAGTATGAGCTAATAATTGTATATAAAACCAAAGTGAAAGGACATCAGAATCATTGCCTCAAGAAGTTTTTCAACGCGTCACATCGTTATTCTAGGAGTGGTTTTACACTGTCTCTCAGTCCATTTATCTATCTTAGTTTAATATTTAGTTTACCTCGTATTTATGTACAAATATTAATACCCATCTGGTCATTAACTTAGTTGTCTTTAAGTGTGGTTAAATTCGAATTCTTAATTCTCTCTCTAAGTATTTATCATTATCTAAATCAGTTCCAATTAAGATATTTCTTAAATTAAATAAAACCATAGATACATATATCATCATCACATTACAAGAGCATAAAAGCTAACTCTCAATGTGATGATGAACTGATGGTCTAACAAATTTGTTTTGATGGATGCAAAGTTTAAAAGAAGACATTGAATATGAGATTACTTAGATTTATCCGTATTTCTCTTAGCTGGATCCTTGCAACGGAAGATAGATTGCACAGAAACTAGGTGGACCTATTCCATTGTACTCCCTCTCTCACAATAGCCCCTGCAACATTAAGAAACGTCGGTTTGTTGTGAGAGATAACTTCAGTTTCGAGTTCGTCACCAAAGTTGCGCCAAATTTGAAACTCGCCAATATTATTAATTTGAGCCCTCAATGGAATCGAATACAGACGGCTTGCATCAAAAGCATCGAGCATTACCAGCGAGCTAGGTAGCGGGCATGCAGATCCTAATATGCATCCCTATGGCATAAACACCCTACTTGGCGGAGCTAAATTGAAATTTGTACATATATCTTTTTTTCATTGATTGCATAGTGGTTAGAAGAGTGTTGTGTTCTGCTGTTGGGTGCCAGTGGGTCCCAAGCTTTAATCATCTCTGTCGTAACAACATCTGAACGGAATTTCCTGAAAAAATAGGCATGACTTTAGGATATGCATTTACAATAGCCATTCAAAGATAATGTATTTTGACTTCTAAATATTTCAATCTTGTCATTGTATAAGGAAATTTTTCAATTACTTTTTTATGTAGATAGTTGAAACAATGGCACTAACTGATAAAGTCGCAGACTTCCTTACCAGTCTAGACTCATTTTCTGGGACAGTCGAAGATTTAGAAATGTGTATTGGACCAGCACTGGAAAAGGTTCGATCACAGCCAGGTTCACCACTCTCTAATTCACCTTTGGGTATGCGCAATATTTGTTATTTTTAATCATTTATCTTTTTTTCACTCCTGTTAAAAGATATATGAATAAATAACAAAAAATAATGTTGAATAAAAATTTTTCTAGGATCACGTGATACTTCTCCTATTAGATCTAGATTATCCCCTGTCCCTCTTAGTCATCAAGCAGATCAAGAGGATGACGAGGATGATTTTCTTGATTCAGTTGAAGTAAGAAAACATTTTTCTAATTTATTTGGTTTTCAAAAGGTTAACTTTTCTGAGGGTTTAATTTCCTTATTATTGTTAATTAGCAAGCTGAAACTTTAGAAAAATCAAGTATCAAGGAGAAACGAAAAGATGCGCAACCGTTAGCAAATCGTTTGTTACAGGTTCCAGATAATAAATTGCCTAATGGATATACCACCGATAACTGGAAAATACATCACGGTACATTAATTTATAATTAAGTGTTTGAACTATAAGTATGTGAAAATATTTTAGATAATTTCTTTTATGTTTTATGATCATTTTTAGAAATGGTGATAAAATCCATTAAATATAACCACATTTTTATGACTTCAATTAAATTATATTAATCCATTAATTGAATCAAATATTTTGTTTTGCATTTTAAATGGGCTTCCACCATTCCTTATGTTTTTTTACTATTTTTATGTTTGTATTTGAATTTTAATTGAAATTTGCTTTAAAATAATTTAGGTATTGTTTTGATTTACATTCAAGAGGACACTATCCTGAAGAAACCTATTGCAATATGAACGAATCGTACATTTTTACAGCAATCCACCGGTCTCAACCCGAAAACCTAAATGTTTTTCATGAGAATAGCTGCGGAATCCTAAAAGATTAAATTGATAAATTTTCACTAAACTTGAATTTTTTCTCATTTACCCGCATAAATATAGAGCTGGTTGAGGGGGGTGTATGTACTAAGCAGATGGTATTTAATTTAAAGTGTTTATTACTGAAAAAAAAATGCAGTACCAATAATATTAAACAAACCGCATATGAAATTTACAACAGAGATTTCTCAGAATCAATTTTGTCGAAAAAATGTTTCAAACAAAAACGGTGCGCATTTATGTGTGTGTAGATTAGTATACCCAGGTATAAAGAAAATCGTAAAAACTGAAAAACTTGTAAAATTGCACTTAGTTTGATGAATTTTGACAAAAACCTTGGTGACAAATACGTACTATATGATCCTAAACGGAATATCAAGTTTAAGCTTAGCTGCGGCTTTTCGTTTTTGAGATTTTCTTTTTGTTCGTTCTCTCTTTCTCTCCTCTACACACACACACACACACACACACACACACAAAATCATTCGATAAAAACATTTTTCTCGCCTGGAAGGGCCTCAAAAACATGTATTCCGATGAAAACAATAAACAGAAAGTATAACAAAATATTTTTTTCCTTACCAATAAACCTATCTGTGTTTAATTAAATACACATTCATATTTTTTTTCACAACAGATATAAGTCTATAGCCATAACACCAAACTATCTTCATTTAATTTATTTTATGTTTTGATTGATTACCGTAATGTAACAGTCTCGTATATTGCAATATTGTTCTTTTTTATACTGATGCAACGACAATGGGTGGTCATTAGCGCCGCTACATTATTATTATTATTCAAGGAGCATTAATGTTTACTTTCTCTCTTTGTATATTTTTTTAATTTCTGTGATATTAGCTTACTGCTTATACAGCCCAAAAAAAATTCTTCCGTTTTCAAAAACATACAATATTTATCGCCAAAAAGCCCGCTTAGTAGTTTCTGATATTACTCTTGTAATAAATACATCAAATGGTCCAACTGAAGACACTTGGCATTCATTCTATAGAAGCTTACAAAAACTCATCAAATCCGACCTTAAATCCAAACAGAGCCCAGATAGCAATATAACATTACTTCTTTCCTAAAAACCTGTAAAGCCGTTTTTGAGGAAATTTTGAAAAACCTCAGAGATATGGTTCGACTAACTCTGAACTCCTTATTAAACCAAGGAATTCTTCCAAAGAGTTCCTTTCCAACCAGATAATTATCAATTAAAATTCTGAGAATTTTGCAAGAGAAAGACTTATGTTTCAAAATTTGAAATATTTTGAAATTTTAAGGGTTTTTTTGTAAATCATTTTTGTTTATACAGTTTATATATATTAAATTTTTCAGATTCTGTAAATGAAGTATTGCAAAGAGCGATAGAAAGCCTTCGTCGAGATTTAACATCACTTTCTGATAGGACGCACGTTTTGGAAGAAAACCAAAAAAAGGTAAAAATACATTTTCTGTCACTAATATTTTATCTAATTCACTTTTTATAATTTCTCTTATTTTTATCCTTATATAATTATCTCTAATTTTTAAATAATCTTAAACGTTTCAGATTTATAAACGGTCAAAGTATTTTTTTGGAAATATGTCGGGACAGACAATAGCATTCATAGTAATTTGGCCAATATTTATTCATTTTGTGCTCAATTGGTTAAGGAATAGAAGAAATAGAATTATTAAATCATGAAATGTTGGAGCATTACTATGTTTATGTTTAATATGTAAAGATGTTCTGAAGTATAAGACAATTTAATTAAATCTTTAATTTTCGAGCCATTTTATACCCTGAAATAAGATTTAAAATATTCAACATCCTGGATCAATGAATTTTTGACTTATTAGATTTTAAACGTTTGCCGGGTTTCTTTCTACCCATAAGACTTGAATTGAATGAAAGAATTTGTCGTTGTCAGTGACTTTAGCTTCAAGAGTATTTTTTTTTTTTATTTTTTATTTTTTGAACAACTAGAAATGTAGAATGTATGAGGAGAAAGGATCTGCCATCCATATAATTATGAGTAACCTATTCGAAGACGATAACAGGCCTGATGTGTTTTGGAACTAAATTTGTATTATCATTCATTACGTAAAATCTGCCTGCGATATTGCAGCAAAGAAAATGGATGCAAATATTAATATTTCCTTCAAATAACAGTAAAAGCTTTCAAAATGTACAGTGTTTTTGCAGATATATAGAGCTTCAAAATGTACAGTGTTTTTGCAGATATATAGAGCTTCAAATTGTACATAATTTATTGAAAGTGATATACTTTTACATAATTCATTCTCTTGTTCCTAAATGTTTTTTGAATTAAAGTTATTATGTATTAAAAGTTTTGTAATGATGAATTTTTATATTTAAGTGTAAATATGCAATTAGATCGTCATGATTTTATGTAAAAGGTAATTATTGAAGAGACAAAGACCTATGTTTCACATTCCGAAGCTTAAATCCAATTCTTGAATCCTCAAGAAAATGTAGCATGTAGACAAAAATAGTAGGATGTTATAGATTCGATATTGAACACAGTGTAGGGCAAGTCGCTTTGGTGCCAATGTAGGACAACTGCCATTTCTTCATCTGCGATGCAGAGTGGGGCGATTATTTCATTAATCCTAAGCAATTAAGATGATTTTAAAGAGAACCTTGACCAGTCAAACATTTGAATGTGTTCAACTGGCTTGGTTTCTTTTCTCCAAGGCCATTTACTTGTTTTTATCTCTCCCACTATTTTCCGAGCATTTTCGAAATGCTTTAGCTTATTTAGAGATTGAGTCTGAGTCATTGTTTTATCACCTTCGTGAGACATGTTTTCTTATTGACATTGAATTCCACAAAGACCTGGGATCAAATGAAGCACTACTCGTCTATCTACTGTTTTCTATCTACCTCGATGATGAGTTGGCTGACAGAAACTTTTGTGATTGGAGATTTGTCACTTTTTTCAAGTATGTGTCCCTCATGCGTTTGTGCAGTGGCTAGCTCATCTTTGGTACGGAAATCAGGTTGCCCCAGCATCGTGAATAAAATTTTAAAGCTACATTTAGCAACGAAGTTTAATAGGGAAAGCCAGAACTCAAGGGAAGCTTATCACAGGCCCTCGAATAAAAATCTCTCTCGAGCAGCCTTGGCCCCTTCATAGGCTGTTGCACTGATTTTTTTTTCTCAGTATTCTTACTTGGGAGGCGACCAAATAATTGTATGAAGAAAGATATATTTTTAGTGCTATTATCTTCACCTCACCGACTAAATTTGATGTTACCTTTAGGAAATCACGAGTTAGAAGACTCTTGAACTGTCTTTGAAATCTGTGTTTTTTCCATGGCAACAAGTGTGTCCCATAAACTTGCCTAACTCTTAAGAGTGCCTTGTGTGAGAGTCTAATCTTTAACAATGACATTAGAATAGTTTATTGCAAAATACCAGTTTTAGTTTAATTAATCTTCTTTGGGGGACAGATGTTTAGATCTTTGCCACTTTTGTAGTGATTTCTTTGTTTGCAAATTGTCGCCCAGTTTTATAAAGCTCTTTTTACATGTTTTCATAAATATCCGCTTAATTTTATTAAGATTCCTTTTTTTATAAGTACTTATGCCGGTAAGTTTCTTCGTTTCCAAAGTGCTGGCTCTATGTCGTGTTTAAGTCATGATTCACAGTTTCTGACCAAAAACCACTTTTTTAAAATTTATTTAGGTAGTACGCTGCTGAAAAACATCGATATCATAAGCATCTTATTTTAATTTTAATAAATAGACATAAATATTTCAGTTGAGCTTTGGCAGTTAACTAATATAAAATAATATAGCAATTTTGGAAACCATGTTAGATTGTTAATTGGACAAGAGATATTAAATAGATTTAAAGCAAACGCAATTTGAGGATAAAATACTGTTTAAAAATAAATCCTTAGATCAATCAGCCAGAACGTCTTATATATTAAACATGAATACATATATAATGTATATTCTTCTTCATATTATTGTTAGTAACCTTATACCAGTAATTATTTTATAAGGGATATTATTCACTAAGTGTAATAAACAAAAATAATAAAGTTTTTTACTTTATATTTTTATATACTACTCGACAGAAAAATATATGTGGGCCTTTTTTTGTGATTGATTTTGTTTTCTGTTGTAAATGTTCTATATATTTTTGTTAATGTATAATAAATTTACAAGAAAAACATTAGTAATTTGGATTGCGGTAGTAATTTTCAAGAGAGATTTTGAAAAATAATAGCCGATGGGATAAAAATATGTTAATACTTTCATTACAGAACACAACTGAGTGAAATTATATTGTTTGTAATGGAAGGTTAATATATGTTTTACCTATGCTATATATTATTGTGATAATTTTATTTGTTTGTTATACTATATAAAAAAAATAATATAGTTGTTTACCAAGCATACTAGTAATCTTAATCCATCCTTTTTTTCATTTTTAAAACTTTTGTAAAACATTTATTAATAATGGAAATGCCCAAAATAGTGAAAAATCGACCAAATTACTATTTTACAGATTTTTTGTTTTTATCAATTTCCTAAAAAAAAATTTCCTAACTTTATTCTTTAATCTTTGCATAGTTTCTAATATCTTAATGTCATTTTTATTTGAAACATTTTTCCATAAAAAAAAAAAATCCTAGATTCTAAGGTCTAATCTTGTCAGAAATGCTATCCAAGAAATACTGAAAAAAATTCACAAACCCAAAGAAAATATAAATTGCAATGAAAAATCGTGTGTTTACTCAGAGGTTTGTTACTTTCTCTTACTCCTCCTAGTAAAATCCGTCCGTGTCAGGTTTTCGAAATTGAGTTTTCTCAGGAAATAATATTTTGAGGTCCCTCCGAAATACGAGAAAAATCTAGTGAATTTTTAGAGGGAAACCTCAAGGTTGCTATTCCTTAAGATCTCGTCTAAAATGAAGTTTCTTCAAAGTTTCGGCAAATTTTTTTAAAGAAAACTGAAAGGCTCTAATTTGCTTAGTCTGAAACAAGTTTTAAAAAAATCGTGAATTGTTTTCAGGCATTTATATTAGTTATAAACATAAATTTACCAAAGCTAAGTACAAAGTGCGGTGTGTTTTTATATAGAAAAATATGTATCCCATTTTTTTTCGTGACCGAGTGTATAATTTATTTATAACGAGGGTTCTTTTCTGTTTCAATAAAATTTCATTGTTACTTTAATTACTAGAAGTTATGGGTATGGCAAGCAAATAAGTCTTCCATGGCGCATTTATACTGAGTGCCTCTGAATAGCGTATGAACAGACCAAAACATTGTGATGAGACTTTAATTTCACGAACAAATGAGACAAGAACAGAAACGGGCTATCCACAATGGCGGAGGCTCATTTGGAGGAAGCCTCGAGTTGGTTTTTTACATAGGTGAAATGTAGGAGGAAAAATATTAATGCTAACGAAGTCGAAAGTTTCTGATTTTCTATTCTATACTTTCAAAAAATATAATAGTACTTTATTCTCAAAATAAATTTTACAAAATAGACAAGCATTGTACAGCATGGAAAAATCCGTCTGTTGGAGTCGATTTGAAAACAGGAATCATGTTTAAATGTACAAAATAATTAAAAGAAAAATTTAATAATGAGTTACATAATGACGAGAGTGAAAATGGGTATGATAATAATAATAATATGTTAGAGTAAGTATTTACAAATAAAACTAAAAATGAAATTGTTCAATTAGATATTGGCGATATTTCCACGAAGTGCGACCATTATGAATACTTTTGCTGTTAGGAAAATTTAACATATCAATCAATTGGGCTGTAATCAAAACGGGTCTACCGAGATACAAAACACTAAATTCGGATAAAACAGTGCACTCCGCCATGAAATGAACAGTGTCTTCCTTAAACCAAGAACAGAGTACATTTTCCTTTTCTATGAAAGTTTCTCTTTGAAACAGCTATCGTAATTCTCGCAGAGTTATCTCACTCGTATTCTTGTTTATGACAAACTTAAACAATTCAAAATTTCTATTCAGAGATTTATAAAATAAAAAACTGGTGGTAGCACACTCCAAAATCTCCGATTGATAAACTACACTAATTTGATTAATAAGTTCGGAAAAAAAGATGACACACGGGACAAAAAAATTAATATCTAACCGTCAGATGGACGGATCATAATGTTCTGGTTAAACCAAAGAACATTCTATTAATGACTTCATAGGCAACCATCAAGACATACCTATGACAGAATAATTTAACTCCTTTGAGATAATGTTAAAATGCTGTCTCAGAGTATGTAGAAATAATAGATCAACTCCGGTCTCGAAATAGAGCATGTAATTTGGAGACCAGAAGATAAAGCGAATAATTATTTGTTAAAAAAACGTTGGGTTTTCTCAGTTTGATCATATCTCAAGTAATCCCAAGAATTGGAATGCACAGTAAAGAATGGAATTAAAAAATCTAAATTTTATTGGCAAAGAGATCGGATCTTAACAGATAAATTCAGATCATAATCTGTTGATTGCAAGTTTAGCCAGGGAGACTTTTTCGTCCATATGATGGTTCAACATTAAAGGACAGGTAAGTACTTATTGTATTCACTGACCACCTCAACAGGTATACCTCCAAGATGCCATTTTTCCTTTGAGGCTAACTTGTCCCATCTTCTGAAAATCATTGCTTTGGACTTGGCCAGATTTACTGCTAATTTCTAGTGATTGCAGAACTCCTTTAAGGCGTTAATGTTTCGCTGAAAAGATAGGGATTGTTAGCAAGGAAAACATCATCAGCATACATGAGCAAATTGATACGCGTTTTGACTATTCTACTAACTCCCGAATACAAAACCAACGAGAGGTCATCTACGAAAAGGGAAAAATCTGGTGTGAAACACTCACACAACTTTCTCTTACTCCAGGTCTCAAAATTATCATTGACAAATTTATAGTTTGTATACCAAATTTAATGAAATTCACCGAAAACTGAAAAAAAATGTCCAGTAAAAGCGCACTTCCTGTTTACTCTTTTTCATGCATCTCGGAATTTTGGCAATCTATTTATTTCTAATTACTGTTTTTTGGATGATAGAATTATATAGCACTTTAGAGAAAAACATAACCCCACCTCTTCCCTAAAAGTGGCCTTAAATAAATTTTCGCATAAGAAATGTTTTAAATAAAAGTTGTAGATCTTTGTATGTGTAGTTTATAGAGGTAGTTTAGAAAATCGCCAAAATGTGAAAAAATCATTTAGTAAAGTGTTAAAGTAAATGCACTTCCGGTCATCCGAATGCGATTCCGGTCTCGGAATTTCAACAACATATTTAATTCTAATTATTATTATTTAGATAACAGAACTGTTTAATAAACTGAAATAGCACTTTAGATGAAAACCAACCCCTACTCTACCCAAAAGTGCTCACATACACACACACGGACCTTTTGCTAAAAACCACTTTTTTTGGAGTCAGGGGACCTCAAAACGGATATTTCCTGTGAAAACTCGATATCGAAAATTTGACACGATTACATTACAATACTTCCTCTTACTAGAGGAAGTAAAGTAAGAAAAAGTAAAAAAGGAAGGGGGAAAGGACACATCCCTGACTCACTCCTTTAACATACACGGAACCTCTCCGACGTTCCCTCTTTTCCTCTAATAGCTGACATGGAGTCCTCGTAAATTCTTTTTAAGATATTAATAAATTTGATTGATACACCCAGATTATATAATTAAATCATTAGTGCATCACAGTCTACACTATTGAAAGCAGATTTCAAATGAATGAAAAATCGAAATACTTTTTGATTCCTTCTGAGAAATCTCAAAAAATTATGGCTATAGAATCTACATAAGAGATATTTCTCTATAATTAGGAGGATCATTTTCAAAAAATATAAGAATCACATCATTTCACTTGGAAAACACATTATTAATGTAAGGCGAACTATATATATTAGTATTAAAAAAAAAAAAAATGAAGTAGAAAATCTGAAAAAATATTCTATATATTCAACTTATAGCACGAATTCCTTAAACAATTTTAATTCATCCAAACATAAAGACTAAAATGAAATATTGTAATCTTTTATACCAAAAAAAAAAAAAATATATATTAATAAATATCACTTTTTACAAGTAAACATTTAAAGTAAATCTTTTGGGAAATTAACATTACGTGAATAAAAAAAACATTTAAGTAACATTCTTATTTACAGACATTATAATAAATTTACTTGCCTTAGATTTCTACAAGTTATTTAGAGGTTACTTCAATAAATATATGTATTATCTATATAATAAACTTTCTCTTTCTCTCTATGTATATTTACTTTAGTACTTTAATAAACAGCCCACCCATCCACACACACACACACACACAAATATATGTATATGGATAATAAACATTATATTAAAGAATGTATATAATTATACCAAATATTGCATTTACAACCAGAAGGAGTACCAACACTAGAAACTACTGAGAACTTATAATCGTACTTCAAACAAACTAAAGGAAAGTAAGTATGTTACTCAGAAGAAACTATTGAAATAACATCAGTTATAGCTACTACATGAAACAGTCATGGTCCCATAAATCTGAAACATGATAATTATCCCATCTGTAAGCAGTTTACGCAAGATATGTAAGTAGTTTTTGCTTGAATACACTTGAATGTTCTCTAGAGGCGTGTTTTCCCATAATGTCATGTCCGTCTTTCACTACCAAGGAAGTAAAACAAATAATTCATTAATGAGGTAGCTCACTTTCTTAAACGTCAAGAGGATATTTTTAATGGATAAAATACAGAAGGATAAGTAAGAAAAGTAAACTTTTATGTATAAATCTTTTAAAATACAGAAGAATAAAAAAAAAAAAAACGGATTACTTATTATTTAAGAATCAAATATTTGAATAAATAAATTCCTAAATTAATATAATTAATTTATGTAAAACACATTTATGTACACATTTATGTAAAAACATTAATAAGATGATTAGTTTGTCAATCTAGAACCATGGCTTCTGAACTGGAATCATCCACAGTCATAGAATCTTCTAAGTCATCACATTCCATTTTATCATCAGCGTCTTCAATATCAACAGCCATCTTCATATTTTCTTCTTTTACCTTTTTGTATTAAAAAAAATATACCGTATAAATTAATTAAATAATTCAAATCAATGTCAATGTTATAAATTAATTAAATATCAATACCATTACCACCACATGAATTAGGCTGAGGCGCCATAGGATCTGACATAGATTAATAAGACGCACAAATATTATATTTCCTGGGTATTAAAGAGGAACGAGTAATCCCTATCAAATTCTAAGAATTTTTCACTACCTAATTTTTTTTTTTTTTTTTTTTAATTTAAGGCGCGTCAACATCTATGGTCATTGGCGCCCGGAGCCTTCTCAGTGCACTGCCGGCCTCCGGACAGTGAGCTGTAGTGGCTCATAGGAAGAAAAAATCTAAGGTTAGCACACCTGGACTCGAACCCGGGTCTTCCGCGTAGAAGTCCAGCACGTACCTAAATTTTATTTGCATATAAAAATATTTAATCCAAGTTATCTTGAGATTATAAAAAGAAAAAAAAAAGCAGAAAAACATATGATATTCAAAATTGCGTTATTTAATATTTTATTTAAAGTGAGGTAAAATAATTTGTAGTTATGCAAAAGGACATAAGTAACGTTAAAATGATATAGGATAAATCTTCTTTCTGTCCAGCAGGTAGAATTAAACCTCAAGTACAAATACCTTGGCGCGTCAGCCTTAATTTCTAATAATGTAGAATTTGTACTGTAATGAAATTTTCGTAAATAAGAATTTAACAATTAGGTGAAGTGAATAAAAAACAACGATTACTTATACAGTTTTAAACAATTACTCATAAGAAATATTTTGAACTCGGTTAAAAACTTTTTAACCAAAGATGTCTTTCTTAAAAAAAAATTGAAATTAGCATTTCATGATAGAATAAATAACGATACAGAAGAAGAGAGAGATTAGATCGTTAACAGATACTTATAGAAAAACGCCTTAAAGTAGAGCCTCAGGAAATTGGAAAACTGGTTAGGATACCTATCCGATACTGGTTTTCAAACTGGTTAAATGAAGATTTCGAACCAAGGGTGCACCGAACCAAGACTACCACAATTTTTTTATTATCTTTCCTACAAGATGACGAACAATTAATTCATCTTCGAATTCTTTTTGAGCTAAATTTAAAGAAATTCTAAATTATCTTCTAATTATAATATATCATGAATAACACGGTAATTGTTTAATAATCTACAACTCAGGGAAATAAAAACAAATATTGAAATAGATGTCAATAAGCATATCTAAGTTGCTTACGAGTTAGTGAAAATTTGTTTAATGACATGACTATATGGCCGTACAAGAAAAGGTGGCAAATTGGGAGGACATTAGGAACTATGATAAATATTGATGGTACTGATTGATGGATATGATTAACGTTAGGATACTGCTCTGCGATTGACAAAAAATCATCATGAAACCATCAAAATGCCAAAAAATAAATTGCAATAAATAACGCTACAATGAGAAGTTATTAAAATAAAAAGGATTTTTGGTTAAGAATCAAATAGGAAGATGTAATTTTTTTGAATGAGAAAACCATCAATCAAATGAGAATGGTATATGTACCAAAGAAGTTATTGTTTGTGCAATTTCGCATAGAATATGCAAGGGTATTTTGAGTAAATGTAAACTGTATATAAGCTATTTGTGAATACTTGACATTAGTCAGTATTTAATTTTATTTAAAGATTTATTTATAAGTAATAAACATTTTTTATTCACATCGCCAATTAAAAAGTAAACAAATAAATAAAACAAAAAACACCTGTCTAAATCAATGTTTGTTGCAGTAAATATAAATATATTTTTAAATATATATACATATTTTATATATATAGGACACCCTATACTTTAAATATGTATAATCCTTCCTGTTATATATTGCATTTAGGATACAATAAGTTTCAAGTTTCGGAAAAAGAAAAGACTTTAGTTTGTGTAAGCATCTGATACACATACTGAATACTAATATAATTATTATTCTAAATTTCAATACTGAACTACAGCAGTTTAAATTCATGCAAAAAGAATTAGCTATATGAAAGCAAAGTATTTAAGCTGGATTCTCACAGAATGTTAGATTATTTTAACTTTTAATCTAGGAAGAAACAACTGTTTCTAAAAAGAACGCATCAAAGGCCAGGCAAATGATATATTTTATTGCATAAAACCAGTAACTTTGAAAAGTTTTCGATTTATTCCAAGAGGTGACTATTAAAGCTAAATATGATTAAGGTAAAACTAAAAACTAATGTCAACAACAAATTTTCCTTCTAGAAGAGAGGTTAAGGAATGGGAGATATCTAAGGAGTGAATAGTGTATTTAGTTTAAGTTCATATTAAATATTTTTTGTTATCGCTGCTGAAAGATTTTCACAGAAATTGTTAGTTTTGAAATCGACAGATTTCTGAAAATCAAATATATCATGGAGGTTAATTTAAAATTCACTCTAGGGAAGATATTGAAGACTTAGGAACCAAAAGATAAGTCGAAACACACAATTTTTTCAAATGTGCTTCAACCTTTTTGTTTTAAACATTACATAATATTGCTGAAATATTTGCTTTTTTTTTTTTTTTTTTAAGGACTGATTTTGTTTTTAAAAAACTTGGTGACAGACTTTATCGTTGGTAGAGTATACAAATTGAAGTTGTAATAGACTGAAAGTTGTTTTAATATTCAAAAATTACAGTTAGCAGTATACTCAAATAAATTAAAGTCCCCTTCATATCGAAATTTGTTTTTTAATTTTTAAGTTTGCATTTAATTAGATCTCCCAATAGGAAAGGCATTTTTCATTATCCTCTCCACTCGCACGGCCGTTTAATATATTGATTTTAGTGTGTGGGAATTTTTTTAACAGTAAACTGTTCCGCGGTCTCGCGAATGTTAAGAACATTGCAAAATAGTGACAATATAAAGTTCCCTAAATTTACGAGCATTAAAGACAATTAAATGATATAAAACATTCCTAATTTCTATAAAATTCTGGTACAGAGAGGTATGAATAGTAGGTCATGAGCGTACAGATGGTTTTTAAAATGCATAAATATTTTAAATTATGTAAACATCTAAGAAAGAGGAAACAACTAATAGACAGTGGCGGACCTTCATTTTGGAGATTCTGACGCTTGAGCTGCTTATTGGAAAGCCCTTCAAAACTAGCAATAACAGCCAATAAAATCCGAAGGGCTTTTGGAATCGTTAAGATACACATGAAAATATCTTTTCTTTTAGGTCTAAATTGTCTCTAGCCTTGGGAATAAATTATAGAACCAAGGCTGTGCACCAAGAAAGTGTAAGGATATACAACTGATAAAATTTAGGTTATGAATAAACGTGTACTTGTCACAGAATCCACTACACCTGAGAATACTGAAGCATGAAAAATTACAGAAACATTGTGTGATCACTACCTATAACGAATCAAGCCCAAATCATTAAGACGCCGTATGATTATATCTCTAAAATAAATTTAAACCTCTGAATGTAACAGGTCAAGAAATTTATGATTAAAATAGGGTCCTCAAAACTCTGGCAGAGCAATCAGTAAATAACCAGCACAGCCTAACTTAATAATGCTCTACGAAACTTTTAAAAATATTTCATACATTTTGTTTAAAATTGCCTCAGAGCATATTGGGCACGAATTTAGGAATACTGATAATTCATTAGTTTAATGGTAGATCCGCCACTGCAAGCAACTACAATAAAGGCCAATTATGATTAATCTGGTACCAAGCGTGTATAAGGAAAAAGAAGTTTCTTTCTTCTATTTTTGTCTTTTTAATGTGGAGAGTGAACAACCAAACATATTTTATTTCACCTCATTAATTGTTGCGGTGTTTGAAGTATTAAATTTTGGGAGCAAGTTATCTGAAGGATGAGAAACGTCAATAGTAGTACTGGTAGCAGTAGGCAGTAAGGAAGGATTCAATATCAAGGGAGCAGCTGATTGCGATTCATTATATCCTTTACCATCCATTCCTTGTTTGTCCGTCATCATCACCGAATCATCTTTATCCATCACATCATTAACTATTAATCATAAAAAAAACAAGAATATGTCCACTGGGTCATAGTGTGACTTTATTTTTTTCTTAAAAAAAAAAAAATCTGACTTCACTATTAAATTACGAAGTTGGTACCAGCTTAACATTATGGCTTAAGTTCTTAACGCGAAAGATAAATTCCTAATCAAATAAAAATAGTAATAAAAGGAAAGTGATTTTTTATTTTCTAAATCATTAACTCACATAAAAAAACCAAAGAATATATTTTCATTTTCTTTCTGTCTTTGCAAATGAAGGGTAAAATAAAAAAAACTGTAACCTACACAATTTAGTTTATATATCATAACAATTTTGTTTTTTCAAAATAAGGAAGGCGCTTTGGTGGAAATGAATGAAAGCTGATATCAAAACTTTTCGAAATAATAGTGAACTCATAAACACTAAAGATATATAATATACTATCAACTTTTAATACTATTGGGAATTGTTTTAAGTATTTAAATTAATTTGCCATTTACAGAAATGTTTTAGCCAGCGTAAGAATCTATTTCATACACTTTTGACCGGTTTCGGGGTTCGCCCACCATCAGTATATGTTTTTGTCAAAACAGTGTGATAACATAGACTTGCAAAGAGCAAATTTAGTTGATACACTCCTCATTTAGTTAAGCAAACTGGGCAATCATTAATGTAGATATAGTTAATTTAAATGACAAATGTGTTTTCAACATTAGTTGTCTTTAACCATATTTTGGAGGAGCGCAACCGAACTTTACAACACTTTTAAAATCGGGAAGCTGAATGTGGTGACAGCTTTGCCATCAAGCCAGATGTTGATTGTGTAGTTTAGAGATAAACTAATGTCTCATCTTCCCCAGGATCAACCTATTAATTTTCCGACAAGGGATTAGCTCAATGGTAGCAGGTTGGATTCCCACGCGGAAGTCCCGGATTCGAGCCCAGTGCTATCCCTTAGATTTACTCTTTCTAGGATCCTCTACAACTCACTGTCTGGTGTTAGACAGTGATTGTAGCTCACTGTCCAGAAGCCGGCAGCGCACTGAGAAGGCTCCGGGCGCCAATGACATAGATGTTGACGCGCCTTGAATTAAAAAAATCTGGTCTGAAACACTCACACAACTTTCTCTTACTCCAGTTCTCAAAATTATAATTGACAAATTTTATAGTTTGCGTACCAGATTAATTCAAATACGACGAAAACTGAAAAAACCGTTCAGTAAAAGCGCACTTCCGGTTTACTAATTTCCTTGAAGCTCTGAATTTTGGCCATCCATTTATTTCTAATTAATTTTGTTTGGATGATAGAATTGTATAATCAACTATGATCGCACTTTAGAGAAAAACATAACCCTACCCCTCCCCCAAAAGTGCCATTAAATGAATTTTCCTTGAGAAATGTTTCAAATAAAAGTTGTACCTCTTTGTATGTGTAGTTGATATACCAAGTTTAAAGCAAATCGTCAGAGCCATTTTTGAGAAAATCGCGAAAAAGTGAAAAAATCATTTAGTACAATGGTAAAGTAACTTTCGGTCATCCGATTTTTATCAAACTCGGAATTCCAACAACATGTTTAATTCTAATTAACATTATTTAGATGATAGAATTGTTTATTAAACTGAAATAGCACTTTAGATGAAAACCTAACCCCACCCCTCCCCCATAAATGCCCTTAAATGAGTTTTCCCAGAGAAATGTTCCAAATAAAAGTTGTATCTCCTTGTATATGTAGTTGATATTCCAGGTTTAATAGAAATCGTTGGAGCCATTTTTGAGAAAATCGCAAAAAAGTAAAAAAAACAACAAGTAAAGTGGTACTTCCGGTTGAGGAATTTTGACAGATGACCCACTGTCAGATGCCATGGTGATACCTAGACGGATATCAAGTTTCAACTTGCTACGGTTTTTCGTTTTTGAGCTATGCGTTCACATACACACACAACCATTTGCTAAAAACTACTTTTTTGGACTCAGGGGACTTCAAAACGGATATTTCCGGTGAAAACTCGATATCGAAAATCTGACACGATTACAATACTTCCTGTTACTAGGAGTAAGAGAAAGTAAAAAAAGAATCCCGATAAAATGTTTCAAATAAAATGGATAGCTTCATATATATTGTTATAGGAGATATTGGACTGCGACCTGGATGCTCATTCTGCTCCCCGGCACCTTCTCAGCGCACTAGAGAGGGTAGTGAGCTATAGAGGTTCCCAAGAAGATAAAATCTAAGGTAACACTGCCGGACTCAAACCCAGGATCTCCGGTTGCTAGTCAGCGCGCTATCATTGAGCTAAACACTTCCCTCAGGTGCAAATAAATGCAGTTAGCGTTCAAAGTTTTAACAAAATGGTTTGTGCCGATTTAAAGAGTATTAACGAAAAAACTCAGAAATCTATAATCTGTAAATATGCATTTCCGGCTAACAGGTTTTCATCAAATCTGGAATTCTACTAATTTAACATAGCCTAATATTATTTAAGTACTAAATAACAGATCTGAAGTTGCATTTTAGAAAAATGTTTCATTTAAATGCAGCTCAATTTAAAAAAAAAAAAAAACCAAAGATTTCAAATGAGAGTGATAGGGATATTAGCCGGTATGCGAAATTTAAAGAAAGCCTATGGGCATAAAAAAAGTAAAAAGAAAAGGATAGTCGTTTTTCTGATTGATGAATATTGGCTAAAACCTTGTCAAGTGGTGGTGATAACTATATAGAATATCAAAAGTATAAGCTTCCTACGACTTTGCGTTTTTTGATATTTTGTTCACACACATATTCTCTTTCTCTCACCAAATTCGCAAAAAAAAAAAAAAAAAAAAAAAAAAAAAAAAAACGTGTAAATGAAATATGTGAAATTAAAAAATTTCCGATGCCAACTCAATTTCGAAAATTTAACATGATCGCTTCCTTCTCTTGTAATTGTAGGAGAGAGTCATATCTAAAGTAATATTTATCTTAAACGACAATGACATTATGAGTGCAAATATTTTTGTTATTCTACCTTCACAATATTGCACAGATTATATTGTAAATTGAAATTCAAATTACAAACAAAAAATTTTATATGGTAATATATAAAAGATATATAAAATATATGAAGATATATTAAATAAATGTCAATGCGGAAAAACTTATTAGTTAATGATGTGAAGGTAAAAATTATGGTAGTGTGATGACCAAATTAGGACTTTTACTATTAATAATAAAAATAACAAAAGATCTAAATATAAAATATTTAACGAATGTTTTTCGATTGCACCTATAAAAAAAGCTACGAGAAGGTAAGAAACTTGAAAAAATACAATTAAGTGAAATCACAATTATTAATGATGTAAACATTTAAATCTAACAGAATTTAGCTTCTACGAAATAAATAATCTGGAATGTATAAAAAAACAAAATAATAATTATAAAACAAGTTCAGTTAATTGTAATTAAAAACTTTAAAAAATAAAACTTTTTAAACAGTAAATAAAAACAGGCTCAACTTGTTTCATTTGTTTAAATTCCATTTTTAATCGATTGTATTAAGCTAAATTTAAATTCAAATTAAATGGTAATCTTACTAGGAATGATGACTTCTTCAATTTTGATCTTAATTTCTTCCAATTTCTTTTTATCAGTGTAACACGTATTATTGACGCATTCCACCAAATGGTTTGCTGTAAATTTCAAAATGATGATTAATTACAAAATTGAGAAACTTCAAATTGTGATTTTTTGTAACCTTGGAGATAAGTTATAATGCCTTTATTTTATGTTCAAACAAGAATACATTTATCAATTCATTGTTTCTTTTAAAAAAGATTCCGAAGAAAATCCATTAAAGGAAAGAGAGATTGGAAGAAAGTCCATCTAATAGTGAGGGACATACTTCAGGCGACATAATTCTGATAAGAATAATTCTGAAAATAGCAGTCTAATTGTGTGATTTTTAATTTTTTTTTCCATGTTTCAATTTTCTTTAATTATGACTTTTAATGTCATTGGGGGTATTTAATGTAAATATTATAAAATGTTCTCTCATAAGGTTATGTTGTTATTTTTTAATTATCTTCGTCCAGAATTTAGCAGGTTTTTTGAGAAACCTACTGCAAGAGGAAAAGAAGGCTGTTTTTAAATGACCTTTCTAAATATTGAGCATATGATCGTTTTGGATGAATGCAAATTAAAGGCGCTGATTTTGCTCGCGGATATATATTCAAGAGTATAAACTCATTTTTATCCGTATCACCCATATCAATTTGAGCTTCCGGAATTTTTCATTTTTGAATTATACAATTCAGACATACAAAACACATATAATCTGCATACAACTATTAATAATAATAAAAACAGACAGAGAGATGTATTAGTCTATTTTACTATTTTTTCAAATCTTTCATTGAAACAGAATGCATCTGTACGATGTACATGATTTCATTCATGATGGCAACAATCTTTCTTCATTCAAAGAAATATCAAACATTCATAGTAAAACCATATACATACCCATGTAATTACCATGACGCGTTGAATATCCACAGGGGCAAAACAAAGGATTATCAAATATAGGTGCACGTCCAATAACGGGAGGTCTTAGATGTAATAAAGAAGTTCCATGTACAAGAGCAGTGTGCTCCTTCATTGAATTGTTACAACATGTGGTAAATCGACACTTTGTACACATCATGTGTCCGCTAAAACGGAAGTCATACATAATTTAACATTTTGTTTTGAGCTTTTATGGTTTATAAAAGAAAAATGACAATTTAAAGGCCTTAAACAGGATGTTCTGAACAAGAAGTCTGAAGTGATATAGAAACTGTCTTCCTATAATTGTACTAAAGAGAATTCTAATACTCTTTAGTCATTAAAAAAAAAGGTAGCTCACTTGAAACTAACTTTAACTTTTTGCTTTGGATCTAGAATGGTGTTAACCAAAAGAAATTCACTGATTTGATATTATATTCGTTATATAACAAGCAAAAACTTTATATTAAAACATTTGAATAATACTTACACAAAATGTTCTGGATTGAAGTTACCGTCACATTCACAACAACGTTCCTTAGAATAATCAAAATTAAACTTGAGTGTTCCCTTGCAACTATTATCAATTGCAGATGTAGAACTCGGTAAAGGATCAATCAAAGGTGCAGCCATTAGAGTACATTCTTCCATTGTGCATCTTTCTACATCTATATTTTGGAAAACAAATTGATTTAATTTAATAAAATTTAACAAAGTAATTTTTATTAATTAAAATTAATTATGGTAATAAAATATTTCCACTCACCTTCAAGCTGCTTACAACTTTGATGCCAAACATCCTGATGTTCTTTTAAAATAGATCTGTTTGTAAAATTTAACAAACACTTTTCACATTTTCTATTTACAGTTAACTGATGTTTCTATAAATAAATGAAATAAATAAGTACATTATAAACACACATAAACAATGAAACTGATTACATTATAATAAATAATAAATTATATTACCTGTATATGATGTACAAAACGTAACTGATTTTTTTCTAAATCAGTTCCATCAGGTTTTGCGAACTGCATAACTTTTAAACAATAAGGACAATATCCTCTTGTACCTAAGCAATGAGCCTAAAAAATACAGACACTAAATTTAGCTTGAGTAGCTATAGTTCTGCTGTAAAATAAATTTCAGTTTTTTTTTTTTAAATTTAAAGCGCGTCAATATCTACGGTCATTGGCTCCCGGGGCCTTCTCAGTGCACTACCGGCCTCTGGACAGTGTTCTCTCGTTCAGACAACACTGTCCTTCACCGGACAGTGAGTGTCGACATTAGATAACATTTCCAAATTATATATAAGTTTTGTTTTGCCCCTTAAATTTTTTACTTAGAGAGAGGAAATTCTTATGATAAGCACAGATAAGCAAAGAAATCTGAAGTTAGTATTTGTCTCATAAAATTTAATATTAGAATGATTAATTTTCACTTATACACTGATTATTCAGTTTCAATAATTTTTATAATAATTTTTTATTTGAAATTTACAAACACAGAAGCAAGGCAACAAGTAAATAAGGAGACGTGAGAAGGATTACCTCTCTGAGATATAAATTCGTTAATGAAAGTTGTAAGGATTTAGTAGTAAGAGGAGCAGAAATGAATATATTTTCGAGTGGCAGCGCCCCCTTATCTCGGCGTAGGAAGCAGTATTGCGGCATGATAATGTCGTTGCAGCTTCTGCGGCTGAGTTTCAACATTTAAATTTGCATTTTGAATTAATTGCTATTTTAGGGATTTTCCACTAGATTAAGAGGTTATTGATTTCAGATGTTTATTATTTGAAGAGCGGAACATTTGGTATAAACTGAAAAGATTAATATTTATAAATGGGACCCGCCGCGACAAAAACAAGACTAAAGTGGAATGGCTAGAGCCAAATTCAGTGAAACCTAGATTTATGAAAAATGTTTGCCTACTTTTTTTTTCAGCAAAATCTAACTACCGATCAAATGTCCATGAGACGAAGCGGTTAGCAATATCTTTACTTTATATTTTACATATTTATAATTTAAGTATCTTATATACAAATATAAAACTGGAATTTCAAGAAAAGCTGAAGTCAATACTATACGCCTGTAACCACTAGGATACCAACGCGCCAAACCCTAGATCTATCATGACTACTGTGTTTTACATACCGAGACCACTGTAAAAGAGTGAATGAGTATATAGTGCGTTTCATAACTATAAAACCACTCGAAATTTTTAATTTAAAAGAGTTCCTTGAACTGTAGAATTAATTGCACGCAAAGCAATTTAAAAAAAAAGGTAAAATAAAGAAAAAATATCCATTCTAATTGAACTTTTGCTTTTTAAAATGTTTTTCATTAATAAACTTGATTTTGTGAATGTGTCATAACTATAAAACCAATTGAGTAAACAATATCTGCTTGGAATCTTGTCATTTAAAAACAAACTCTAATCCTCTTATTGCGATAAATAGACACTGAACTTTAGTCTCTTTTTGTTTTCCATGCAATGATATTGAACATTAAGACATTGAACATTAGTCTCTTTGTTTTCCATGCAAGATGCCGCGAGGTAAACTACTCACAGACGAAGAAAAAGGTAAAATTTTGGCTTTTGCCGAAGAAAAATTATGTCTTCGGGAAATCGCCAGGAGACTGCAAAGGTCCCATAATGTGGTGCGAAACTTTTTGGCAAACCAACAGAATTATGGAAAAAATAAAAAAGGTGGGCCTAAAAAAAAACTTTCACTTCGTTGTGAACGACGAATTATTAATTATTCAAGCAATTCAGTCAAAAGCATTAGCAAAATGATTTCTGACCTTAATCTGAACGTTTCGCGCTCTACCGTGTACCGTGTTCTTAAACGAAGTAAATTTATTAAATGTCAAAACATGCGAAAAGCGCCAAAACTTCAACCTCGCCATATTGCAGCAAGATTGGAATTCGGGCGACACAACATTTCCACTGATTGGCATTCCGTGATTTTTTCAGATGAAAAAAAATTTAATTTAGATGGTCCAGATGGCAACAGGCATTATTGGAGAGATCTTAAAAAAAACCCCGTTAAATTTTCTAAGCGAAATTTTGGCGGAGGGAGTGTAATGGTGTGGGGAGCTTTTTGTTCAACGAAAATGCTAAAGTTAGCATTTCCCTCCACCAAAATGAACAATGCAGAATACACCACTCTTCTTGAAAACCACTTGTTGCCTTTCCTTCACCAAAATAATCACGTGCAATGGACATTCCAGCAAGACAACGCTGCTATTCACACTAGCCGAGCAACCAAAACATGGCTCACATCTCATAACATCCCTCTCCTTCAATGGCCTGCTTGTTCTCCTGATCTTAATCCCATTGAAAATGTATGGGGTATCATTGTAAGAAAGGTTTACGCCGAAAACCACCAATACGGGAATGTGGAAGATTTAAAAAATGCCATAATCAAATCATGGAACGAAATATCCGACCAAGTCAGAAAAAATTTAATTTCAAGTATGGGAAGAAGGCTTTTCCAGGTTGCTGAGAAGAGGGGAGGAACCACTGACTATTAAAAATGTACAGATGTTACAACCAGCAGTTTTTTGATAATGAAATTTTTTATTTTTATTTTGGTTCTATTGTTATGGAACATGTGAATTTTTTATTTTTTTTACATTTTATTTAAAAAACAACTGTAAAAATAATAAACTGTAATATGTTAGTGACACAATTACTTTTTCTTTTCAAATACCTGTTGAAACGTTCCGTGTACAGGTTGTAGGTACACTTTGGAAACTATACAAAATTTTAAGCGAAAAATTTAAAAAAAAAAAATTGGTTTTATAGTTATGAAACGCACATTATATGGTGTGTAGATAACACCCTACTATCTACTGAAACCAAAGAGTTCAGGCCTTATATATATGTTAGCCCACCAATCTATTTCGCCTTTTGGAAATACTCGATCTAACTTTAAATAGTGGCTTTTGACTGTATTATAAACTGATTATGAAAGGAAGTTTAGGATCTAAAATTATTGCAATACAACTAATTATTGCCAATGTGTATAAAAAACAATTCCGCGTGAAACCATTAGTAATAAGGGCAAGTGATGATGGAGTTGAGAAGTCAAATTTAAAAGTGCTAAAACACAAAATAAGCTTGATTCATAATTCACACAAACTATAGGAAATATTTATAATAATTACTAACAGTATTAAAATGTTGATGGATCTTATCCAATATAGACGTCCTATATTTACATATTTCACAATGGTATGGCATATCCAGTTCACAATGTGATGATATCATATGACTCTGTAGACTGGCTGCATCTTTATGTTTTACAGAGCAAATTTTACAAAGAGTACGACAAGTTTGTCGATCACTGTGGACCTGAAAATAAGAAAGAAAAACATATTCAGTAAATATAACTTATAAAATTAATTAAAAGCCTAGAAGAACTTAGATGATTCTTACCTGTATTCTATGGGTATTCAAGTTTTGATTATTGGTTTTGGGACATATTTTTAAGCACAATTTACACAATTCTTTTGTGTCTGCATTATCTCGTACATTTTTATTAAAAGCGTGTGATATTAAATGATCCGTAAATTTCATTACTTGTTTAAATTCATCCTTGCACATTATGCACTGAAATAGAATATATAAACAAAAAAAGTAAATAATTGCGAAGAAATAACTATAATTAATTAAATAGAAACTACAGTTTTTATATTTATTTTGAAGGTCATGCAGCCTTTACTAAAAGAGTAACTATCACGGCTATTCTGTTGGAGATAAAAAAGCTTAACTGGTAACTAGTGTCTTAAACCTGGCTTACATGTTATGTATCATCTTTCGGACAAAGTTCTGAAGTGCAACACTCACTTGCTATTCTTCTACTAATTACTAACCTATGGCGCAACAGCCCATAAAGGGCCAAGACGGCCAGACGGCGACGGCACGTCGTGGGTACCTCGTCGTTTTAGATTTGGCTTTCACTACCTGCAGGTGCGCTACTAACTGCAGCTCCCCACGTTTTCTCACGATCGACAAGGGAATCGAACCCTGAATTCTTACACCAAAGGCGAGTGCGCTAGCCACCAGGCCAACGCATGAGACGCTATTCTCCTATAGCTACAATTTATTGTCATAATTAAAGGGACAAATTTCTTCAAGGCTAGAGTTGGTCCTAATGTCTAACTTAGTTTGTAAAGGTCTTGGAAAAGCACAAAATATTGAAAAGAGATGACTAACGTCCCAAAAAACCTCATAAAATCAACTTTAAAAATGTATCCAATAAAAGTGAGAGGCTTAAATATGTTTAGTTGGTACACATTTAAAGAAATTTTTAGAGTCGTTTTCGAGAAAATCGAAAAAAAGAGGGGGAAAAAACACCTACAGTTCCTGTTAATCGATTTGCTTCAAACCTAGCATTTTTTCAACAACTTCTTTTAAGATAGATTGCACAACATATAGTTTGTTAAAAAAATATTTTAGTGGAATGCATAAGATCACCTCTCAAGAAATACAATTTTTCCAGTATAACTTAAACATGTTTAATTAGTAATGTCAAATTTTAAGAAGATCGTTTGAGATGTTTCCAAGAATCGCGAAAAACAGAGAAAAAAAATCTCGTTCGATTGACAGATTTTGATCGGATCCATCAAAATTAATTATACTCTTTAGCATTAAAAATTCCTAACAGAGCAATTACAATTCGAAAAAAAAAATGATAAACCCACGAAAAAATTCACTGATCGCTCTCCTGCTTCTGAGTACTAGTTTTAGGAGAGATTGAGATTGCTGTAGGGGATTATTGCACTGCGACCTGAAATATCTATTGTGCCCTCCGGAGCGTTCTCAGTGCACTGCCTGCCTGCAAGCAGCGTTCTCTAGCTACAGACAACACTGCTCATCACCGGACAGTGAGTTGTAGAGGCTCCTAGGAAGAGAAAAACTAAGTGTAGTATACTGGATTCGAACCCGTGACCTCCACGTTGCTAGTCCAGCGCGCTACCATTGAGCTAATCCTACCTTCTCCTTTGGCTTACGCCAATTAACTATTTGTGTAGTGTGTTTGTCCTTGTCTGTAAAGTGTAGTGTATGTAGTTCAAGTGTATTGTGTACGGTTCTGACGAAGTGCATGAAGTACTGAGCTGTGGTAACCCGTGGGATCGCTACTCCCCAAGTAATTGCATGCATCAGATACCCCTAGCGGGCTTTAGCAGAGATACTACTAGCTCAAATTATGAAAA
The DNA here is from genome assembly GCA_011037195.1 of Triatoma infestans. Classification (NCBI taxonomy): domain Eukaryota; kingdom Metazoa; phylum Arthropoda; class Insecta; order Hemiptera; family Reduviidae; genus Triatoma; species Triatoma infestans. Next base: position 133,937 of record JAAEAF010002218.1, read on the forward strand.
GATAAACTTTATCGGAATTTAATAAAATATAATCTCAGAAATGGATCAGTCAAAACTGCAATTATTCGTTCGCTGGTTAAGTATAAGGTACAAATATTTATACAAATAATTATAAAATGAAGTTTTCAGTATTTCCGTTTTTAATCTCATAAACACAGTTTTATTTTCCCGTGCTCCGCAAGACAAGTGAAATTTTCAAAATGACTTTGATGACTTTTGCAGTGCGAGATAAAATATTTCATAAATGAAAAACTGCAGGAAGCTTACACTTGATATACAGTTTAGGTACCCCATCTGACAAATTTGTTATAAATCTATGCACTTTTTCTTTACTATTATACTGTTCTATAATGTAATTTTTCTCCAATAAATTTTACAGAGCTTCTGAAGAAGGACACCATGGTTCCCGCAACGTAGAGTAACAAAGAATCTTTTTTCTTTAAAACTCCTCTAGCCATTGTCGTAACATCTTAATATAATACTTTACCATTAAATGTAACTTTTTTCTCCTTTATCAACACTATTAGATATTTACTTCCATTAAATCTTGCATACTTTTCAATGTTTATTCATTATACTAACTATTGTTATACTACTACTTGCACTAACTATTTATATATATATATATATATATATATATATATTCATTAAACTTTTATATTCTTATTTATATTACGTACTATTCAAATTTCCTTCAAATAACACACACACACACACACACACACACACACACACCAACAGACAAGACACATACGGGCTATTCGCTAACATTTTTTTGTATGAGGGGAACTCCAAACATGTATTTCCGGTAAAAACTGGCACGACGTTTCCACTTACTAGGAATAACAGCACGTTAAAATTACTTAATAAGTTTTTTCAAAATTATTAACTAAGCAACTTCTGTCTCATTGATTATATTTATTAAATACATTTTAATTGTTTTCTTACATAATTATCAATATAATTTGTACTTACCTTGAAACAAATGTGAGAGAATTTTTCATTTGCTAATTTTGGATCACCAGGTAAAGTACCATAATAATACGGTTCAAGAGCTATCATGGCAGCTTCTAAAGCTTGTGCCTGATTATTCTGTTCCGGATTTGAAGATGAAGCAACAGGGGCGGGCATTATAGTAGTGCAATTTAATAATGCTCGTTCTAACTGTAAAAATAATAAAAATAATTAATTTATGGGAAAAGTACAAAAAATTTAAAAAGAATCAACACTTTTATAAAAAAAAAAAAAAATAAGAAAAAATATAAAAAAGTAAAAAATCTAAGAGAAGCAACAAAATATTCTTGGTATAAAAATGATATGGTGATTAGCAGTAATTGATAACATTAAATAAATTTATAATTAATGAAATAAAATAAAAATAACATAAGAGAAAACTATAATGATTTTAAAATTAAATAAGTTTTTTAAAAACCAAATAATTTCAATCCAATTATTTTATAGAAGTAATTATTCCAATTATTTATAGAAAACTTTAAAGTTGATATCTCATGCAAAATTAAAATAATACCTGAGTTGTATGGTCTTCAACTGGTGCATTGGAATCTTTGGACTGAAACAGAATAATTTTTTTTAAGGAAATAGAAACATTACATACAAGTTTAATAATAAAATACAGAACACATGATAAGGACTCTATGAATTAAAAAAAAATCACATACTAGCTTCATCTTCATCCCAACTTTATGTGATAAGCTCCCTCTAATGACACATTTAAGTTGGTCGATAATTCATTTCGAACTGTTCATTTATATTATCACTGCTTGCAGCAGTTATATCTTTCAATATACCTACAATATGGTAATCAAGTACTGAACTCTGTTCAATTGCAAGCACATGAAAGCACTTTTCAGTATTGACGTCTTGACATATTGACAACTTGCTAATTTACGAAAAATAATGAATGTAAAAGTGGCCACACCAATATGTACACCTACTACCCCTCCAATTTCTTGACTATCCATGCAGGCTATTGATAGGTACACATACAATGTTAAGAATAATAAATTCTTAAAGTTTCGGGGGGGTATCAATGTCCAAAAACGGTTTAGTAACTAAGCTTAGCAGCGGAGGAACTAAGCAAACATACTTAGTATTATATTAACCACCCACTTTCTAACCAACTATCGCGGTGTTAAATAGAAAATTAATAATGAAAATTAAAAACAAACTATGATAAATTGAAATTTACTAACCCTTCCTGCAGCATTCGTCAAAGGTGTTTTGCAGTTGCTGGCCCATTTATCGTACTTCCAGTTCTTCAGTGGATTAGCAGCAATACGTGCTAATCTGTGCATCAATGATCCACCTACAATTTAAAAAATGAATTGTGGGGAGAAATGAAGTCGGAAATATTCTACTACTCGTAAAAGTGGCTGATAAAAAGTATTATCAAAACTAAAACTATTTGTCTTTTGAGTAGAAGAATTATAGTGTAAAATTCCAAAGACCATTGACAAACTAGCCGATCTTGTGATTATGAAAAGTGTATAAATATTTGTAATTTAGGTTAATTATTGAGGGGTGAATTGGTACTATGGGTGTAAGAATAGGTATGTTTGTATTTATTTTGTACGCATGAATTTATTAATTGATATGAACGTGTGATATATGAAGTTGTAAATGTGCATATGCTGGATATCGACAACTGTGAAGGAATAATAGGCACCAAGATGGTTTATGGCCTAGGCTAATGCAAAAAAATAAAAAACTAGCCGATTGACCATACATTGTGCACTACTTCCAACCTAAAGTGCACTATTTCCCAGACTATCACCGTTAGTTTTGCAAACGGCTAATGGCGGTCGACTCTACACCAACTCCCGTCAACAGCATACAGTCGGCCAAACCTTTAATCTAATTTCAGAAAATTCAATGCACTTCTGTAAACTTTTAAATTTTAACAACTGAAACAATTTTCATTTAAAAAAATCTAAATAAATTAAAGGAAATTTAATTTTCTCGGACAAAACTTCACAATAAAAGTAAAACATCTTTGAATGAAAAGAAGTATAAGCGATATAAAGAAACACGTTGAAGCTTTTTCAAGAGAAAATTTTAGAAAGCAGAAAGAGTATATCCAGGAAATCATTAATATTATTTAATTAAAATCATTTTCATTAATAAATATGTGGGAAAAATTCATTATTTTGTATTATAAAAAAAAATCTAGGAAAATACCAAATATTTCAACCAATTTTATTAAGTCATATTATAATTGCAAAAACGTTTTTGGATGCTGAGCAATTAATTATTGAATCGGATCTTCTGAAATATTTTATTTATTTTTTAGAATTTAAGTAATATGCAAACAAAATGTACTATACAAATCATTCACTAAAACTTTTTTTTTCGAATTCAGGTAATTTAAAATTCGATCTGATTCGATCGCAAAACTAACTCTTCTTCAAATAGGAAATAATAATCCACATAAATAAATATTTATCGTTATTTTTATTTAATTTTTTTTTTTTTAAATTTTTTTTTTTACCAAATTCTTTTTAAAAATAATAATTTACAGATACGCACCACTGTCAAGTCTAGTTTGCTCCGATATATGTTGAACAATACTATCGAAAGCTCTTGATGGGATTGGTCCCCAAGTCTCTCTCCAAACTAATTCGTCTAAAAATTGCTGAATGATCTGTCGTGATAAGAGTGATAGGGTGTTCTGAAAGAGTATTTGTATTTAGATTAGATTTAAATAGATTAAGTTAGATGTTGCAAACTTCCATTGCCTTTATTTTTTTTCTAGAATCTTAAGAATGAATAAATAGACTTTATATTTTCTTAAATAAATTCCATTTGATTGTATTTTTGTGTTCTATGTTGGATAAAACAAGAGTATTGGTAGGGAATATACACAAAATTTAGATGATGACATTCCTCATTGCAAATGAAATAATGAAATATATCATTATCCAATTTTCAACCATTTGTAAATGAGATATGTCTGTTTTCTTAATAGCTAGATTTTTCTAGGAAAATCAATTTCGAGTTTCTCTCTAACCTGAGAAGAAATTTGACATAATTTTTGGAAAAACTTAAAACTGGATACTTTTCATCGGTAAACTGAATTTAAGAAGTATTGGAAATACAAGTGAAAATATTCCAATTTCGGTTTTCAGTTATCAATCTTACTACTAAGGTGATAAGGCTACTGAATCTTTTAAGTCATACGACAATCTATCAATTCTATTGTTTTTGTCATTATTTCAATTTTACTAAAAACAACCAGGACAGATATTTTTGGCTCTTATGATGTGATTATCAACTATAATTTTTTTGTTATACTATTTAATAGACACTCCTGTAACTGTAAAAAAAGCAATGATTATTGTATGCTAATCCATATAAATAAAAATACTTGCCTGAAACATTTTCGGAATAACTTTTCTTAAATATTCCATTATAGCTTGATTGGTGGGTTGTTCAGGAGTTGAAGCAACGCCATGAGAATTTTGTACAATGTAATTAAATCCCATTAGCAGACAAGTGGCCCTGTCTACAGTATAATCTGTCACTATTACCGAGTCCTTATCAACCCACTGTTGTAACGGTTCCAAAATTTTCATGAACTTTTTCTTCATAAATTGTCTGTCATTATCCTAATGTTAATACAAATTATTATTATAGTTTCAGAATTTTAAAACAGAATTTCCGATAAAAACTGAATTTCAAAAATCTGGTACGATCGTAATCAATTAGCAACGTTTATACCTACCATTTTTACTTTCTCTTACTAGTTGTAAAAGAATGTAAAAGGGTTGGATGTATAATTAGATAATTATTAATCTATTATTATTGTTAACTTTCCAGAATTAAGTTCGATAAGCAAAAACTTGAAAAATGAAAATTTGAATCGGAAGGATTAACCAAAGTAAACAAGTCTTACGAAATATAAACAAGAAATATAATACTTACTGCAATAGGTTCCAACGCTTTGAGCCTTATTCTTTTGGTATCTGTTTCTAGTACACCAAGAACTTCCACTTTAATATGTTTCATTTGTCCATCTTGGGTAGTTGTACCAAGACTAATCACCCCTACCTGAACACAAATTATGTAACTTATTAATATTGTTTTAATTATTGAGTTTCTTAATTGTATTTATAAGCCTTGGTGTTCAAGACATTACGCGATATGTGGCACATTTAAAATGTGTTTCAGAAGAACAAATAGGTCAAAATTTGTGAAAATCAATTTAACTGAAAATAAAATTTTAAAATGAAATAACACAAATATGTATGTCTAGGTTGCTTAAGATTTAATAGTCGCTTTCACTATGTTATGTAAAATCTCAATCAAAATAAAAATAATGATATATAGAATGATTCAAAAAGTGCTTTTCAAAAGAAAACTTAAAAGTTATTTTAATTAAAAATGCAACTTTAAAATGAAAGGACATTTATATATTATGTCTGTAATGGTTAAAGGTTTAAAAGTAACGATAGATTTGGTATGTACCTAGGATAATAATCAATTAATTACCTCTATTGTTTTCTTATATCCTCCTAATTTTCCATATTTTTCATGAATTGCCGCCGTACAAACAGCCCTCAAATTCGTGTACATGGTTTTGATATACAGATTATCTACTTTCACCCACTGAAGTACATTTTGGACTATTGTTTGACAAGCCCAATGATATATTAATTTTAATAAAACAGTTGGTGGATGTGGTGCTCCTTCAAAAAGTGAACCGGAAAATACCTAAAACAGATACTAGATATATTAATAATTCCTCAGAAGTACGAAAGTAAGATATTTTTTATTTTTTCTTATATTGACTATATGAATCCCAACAATATTTTCACATGCCTTCTCTGAAGAATTTGTTAGACTGTAGGCAAAGAATTTGCATAGTCAATTTTATTATTTCAAAGTTGAAATTATTTCATTAACTAAATAACAAAGTGCTTCCAAAGCCATCTTAGAACGTAATAAGAGGAAGAAAATATAGTTGCCATTAGCCTCCGTTTCATTTAATTTGTATATTGAGGAACTTGAAATGACATTATTTGCAATGATACAGAATGTAAAGTTATGAACATTTGTAGGTAACAAGTTTTTAATTATTGTTCTCTGCGAAGATCGTCAGTAAGAGCCTTACACAAAATTTGGAAAGCATGAGTAAGCGGGAGAGCACAAGAAAAAAACTTGCATTCCAAAACAAATGTTACTTACTGCGGTACCTAACGTATAAGTGTATATGAAAGAATTTTTGAAAGTAAACATATTTAGTTATCCAAAGATTCCATCTAGCATCTTGAGGTGCATACATGAAATGACTTTTTAAGTGCAGACATATAGAAACGCACTCATATGGAAGAAACAATTCCCAGAAGAGGTATTACTAATTCGAGTTTTATGGTTCTCGGAGAGTCAAACCGATTGTTTGTCTCTCAAGTCTGAGTATCATTGACAAAGATATATGGATTATCCTCACAGCAGATTACACGATCAATTGAGCTCCACTGCTATGACCAAGGAATTAGTAGTGGCACTTTAAGTTTAATATTGGTTTCCTGAGTATTAGGAATATATAAAGAACGGATATTATCAAGTGACTATGTGATATCATTTCATTAACCTGGAGTTGCATACTTATTTACAGTTTGAATAACTATAAAAATGTTAATTTATCAGCACTTTAAATAAAATGATTATACAAACCGAAACAAACGTAGTGGGGCAACATTCACTGATCCATATATAACCTCCTGAATAGGGAAATTTAGTAACGTCTGAATACATGCCAAGTTTCAAATTATTAAAGCGTCCATTAGGACCCCGATGAAATGCACATAATTGTTCACATTTAAGAAGACCTTGCTGTAATAACCATTCAGTAAAACTTGTTGGTGTCAACATAAGAACTCTTTTTACTCGTGCATCTGTAAATATAAACAACAATTTAAGCAATCTATTATTAAAATTAATAATATTTTAAAATTAGATACTTACCTAATTGCACCCTTTCAGAATTAGCGACTGATACAGGAATATCTTTAGCCCTTAAACAAACCCTTACAGTAACTACCAGGGAAGGAAATGTTTTCTCTGAAACTTTACCAATCGCCACTTCCTTCTGATCAGCTCCTGATTCGGAATCGATATTATCATCATCTGTGAGATCGACTACATCATCTAAAAAGCAGAAAATAAATTTTATATTTTCTTATTAAGGAACTAAATGTAATTGTCAACGCCAAATACCTATCGGTAAATAAGCAAATACCTATCTCAATTTGCTATCTGTTTTAATAAGCTCAAATTATGTATTAACGGTATTGATAGAATTTCTTAGTCGAAAATAGAAGTCGGACCCACATTATTATTATTATTATTATTATTATTGCTCCCACATTATTATTATTATTATTATTATTATTGCTCCCACATTATTATTATCCCTAATATGCTGTTATTAACTATTGCTAACAATTTTTGGGGCATTAGTTGAATATAAAAAACTGATCTTAAAAACTGATTTTTTTCTTCTTTTTTTCACAATTTTCTGGAAACAGGTTCAATGATTTTCTTTAAACTTTGTTAGTTTCTATCACATTACAATTCTATTTAAGCCAAATGTGAATTCACCGTGCTTCCAATTACTTTGCAAATTTACGAGTAGGTAAATATGTGTTGAAAAAAAAAAAAAATTTTAAAAATAGTAATGGAAACAAAAATTGTTAATAAAAATATTTTGTTTTTCGAAAAGTTTTCGGATAATATTAAATTTATCTACTTACTTGATGGAAGGTTAGCTTTTGTTTTCAACGGCCGCAGGTTAATCAAAGTCTCAGTGGTAGTAGGTGGTTTTAACTGTATTTTAGTTATGCCAGAAGTAGAGGGTAGTGCTTCTGAAATAAAGTTTAGTATAAGCTATATTTCATAAAAACAAATACATTCAGTTCTTTGCATCTGATAACAAATAAGCAGTTTTTTCTGTAACTATTAAGAAAGAATACAACTTAAGGCATCATGCTCCATTAGATTTTTTGTTATTGCACACATATAAGGGTTGGGTCCGCAATGCTGAAGAATAATAATAATAATGTTTGTTTATTAAATAACTATACAAAATAATACAAAACATAATGAAAAAAAAACTAAGAAAAACAACACAATGCATGGACATTATGTCCGTCTGCAGAGGTTGACCTCACTTACGAGAATACATACATTAATACAAATATTTTTCATCTATGAAAACACGTTTTTTGTTTGTTTGTTGTTTTTTTTGTAACTTTTTACTACAAAACCAAAAAGATTCTTTATCACAGAAAAATAAAAATAGCAACCGCAAAAATAATATTAACAAATTTAAATTAATTATTGAATTCCGCAAAATTTACTTAAAACCTTCACATACGTAAAATAAAATTTAAAAATTATAATTAGAAATCAAAAATTGTCTGTAATTAGCAGCCTCCAAGTGGTACCAATAAAGGCGCTTAAAACTATTATTCTGCCCATTCAAGTAACTAATTATTTCAGTTTTAGTAAGCGTTTTCCTATTAAACCACCGGATTCTAAATTCTTTAAGAATTGGATATTCAGCTACAAAATGAAATAAATCTTCAACTACACTGAGATTACACATTATACACAGATGCCTCTCGCTTGTACGACCCACTCTATAATTCAAATTTATTAGCTGCCCCCTCAATTTCATTATAGTTTGCATAAACTGTAACTTGTTTGTATTTTTAATGTAGTGATTTTGACCCAAATCTATAATTAACTCTTTGACAAACAATGAAAAGTTGAATTCGCAACTTTAGCCAACAAATTTCTTTTAAAAGACTCTTTTATTTTCTCTATTAACACCTCAAATTCACCCCCACTATCATAATTTATTAGTTCCATATCGTGCCTTTGACAAAAATCATTGAATTCTTTAAACCAAAATATTTTTTCTCTTATAATTTGTTCTGCTAAAATCTTTGGTAACCGTGTATTTGGTAGAGTAAGCACTTTCCGAATGTAACGATAATGTAAGCTCAGTGTAAAAACGAATATAGGTGTCAAGCCCGATTCCAGATATATTACATAACTGGGCGTGTTTTTTGGTAACAGAAACAATCTTTTAATGAAAAAAGTATTTAAACTTTCTATTACATCACTCCATAAGAACCGCTAGGTTTGCGCGGCGTAACTAATTATGGCTCTAGCTACTGCATTGAATATTTCAAATTTAACTGAAATCGGTACACTGTTTTTACTGAATATGTTTACTGTAATTCGCCATAATACTTGCTTTAGCCGCATGAAGTCATCTTCAAAGTGGTATCAGAAAGCTAATTGTGGACTTAACCAAACACCCAAATATTTATATTGTTTGACCACTTCTATTTCCGTTCCGTTGAAGTACCACTTTTCATTTCTGGCTAATTTCCCTCCTCGTCTGATAACCATAACCTTCGACTTATCAAGATTAACCGACAAATTCAAGGTTCACAATAAGTGGACAATCTATTAATCATACTCTGAAGGACTATTAGGTCACTAGCCACAATCACTACATCATCGGCGTATAACAAACATTTCACAGTCACACCGGCCACACGTATTCTACTTCCCAAACAATTTTCGATATCGTTCAAGTACAATGAAAGTAATAACAGCAATAATAAACATCCTTGTTTAAGTCCATTTAGAGTTTTAAACTTACTAGTTAATCCGTTAGGGGTCCATACCGATGATCTACTATCACTATACAAACCCTTTAATGTTTCAATAAATTTAGTAGACAGCCCTAGTGGATATAGTTTACAATATAAAGAATTTCGGTGTATAGTATCAAACGCAGACTTGTAACCAATGAAAAAACAATACAGTTTATGGCCCTTCCTGCCCATTTTAAGCTTTATAATATTCATTAAATTGAAAATGTTATCTACAGTAGAATATCCTTTTCTGAAACCCGCCTGCGACTCACTAAGAATATTGTTTTCGTTTTCCCACGTTTGTGCTCTTTTCAACAGCAGACCTGTAAACAGCTTAGAAAATGCAATGCCCCTGTAGTTTCTAACATCATTGACAACACCGTTCTTGTTCAGTGGGAATATTATTGAGTGAGAAAATGTTTCCGGAACATTGGCAGTGCCATAGATATTATTAAATACCTTCAGTAACACTTCAATAAAATTAGTTGGACAGTTTTTAAAGAATTCAAACGGAATTCTATCATTTCCGGGTGCCTTTCCAGATTTTGCGGAATTTATTACGTCTGTTAACTCACAAAGTGTACAGTTTTTATCAACAGAGGGTAAAGTGATAAAAGGCGAAACATAACTAATAGAACAGATATCATGAATCGGATTTAATAAATTATTAAAGTGTTTTACCCACTCTTCACTATGAATTTGCGTTCCACAGAAAAATTTAGATTTTTTCAAAAATTTAATTACATGCCAAAATTGTTTCCATATTTTTTTATTTCTTTAAACTGCTCATTATATGATAAATAGAAATGTTGTTTCTTTTTTCTAATCAACTGATTATACTATTTATTACACTGAACATTCATGTCTAAATAGGTCTGCATTATATTTTCTATAAAGGTTCAACAGGGCAAATGATTGTAATCTTTTATTTTATTTTCTCTTACTCCTAGTAAGAGGAAGTATTGTAATCGTGTCAAATTTTCGATATCGAGTTTTCACCGGATATCCGTTTTGAGGTCCCTGAGTCCAAAAAAGTGGTTTTTAGCGAATGGTCTGTGTGTGTGTGTGTATGTACAGCATAGCTCAAAAACGAAAAATCGTAGAAAGTTCAAACTTGATTCGTTTAGGTATCACCATGGGATCTGACGGTGCGTTATGTGTCATATTCCTCAACCGGAAGTACCACTTTACTAGTTGTTTTTTTTCGTTTTTGCATTTTCTCAAAAATGGCTCCGAAGATTTTCTTTAAACTTATATCAACTACACATACAAAGTACAACTTTTATTTGAAACATTTCTCCAGGAAAATTCATTTAAGTTCTGGGGGAGGGGTGGGGTTAGGTTTCATCTGCTGTTCAGTATATTAGCAATTCTGTCATCTAAATAATGTTAATTAGAATTAAATATGTTGTTGAAATTCCGAGTTTGAAAAAAAATAGATAACCGGAAGTGCGTTTTTACTGAAATATAATTTTCAGTTTTCTGGTATTTTCTCGAAAATGGCTCCAACGATTTTCTTTAAACCAGCGTTGTTAACTATCCATATAAAGAGCTACAACTTTTATTTGAAACTTTTCCCCTGATAAATTCATTTAAGGGGACTTTTGGGGGAGGGGGGTTATGTTTTTCTTTAAAATGCTATCACAGTTGATTATACAATTCCTGTCATCCAAATTGAAATAACTAGAAATTAATATATGACCCAAATTCCGAGTTTCAAGGAAATTAGTAAACCGGACAGTTTTACTGGACAGTGTTTTCACTTTTCGACGAATTTCATTAAATTTGGTACACTAACTATAAAATTTGTCAATTATAATTTTGAGTACTGGGGTAAGAGAAAGTTGTGTGAGTGTTTCACACCAGATTTTTTACACTCCGAATCATACCATATCTGTTTTGGCCTGCTAACGGAACATGCATTATTCTGTTTAAAATGACCTAAATATGCTGAATCTCTTATAATGTTCGTTAGTATATTTATATATTCTTGCGCATTACAAACACTCAAATTTAAACTATCTACCTTTACATCCACTTTCTTCTTAAACTTTTTTTCATCGACATTTGTCCACATCAATTTAGGCAGTAATGGAAATACTTCATTTTTTCTTTTATTGGAGGCAGCTTTAATCAATAACTGAATGGGTATATGATCGGAGTAATGTTGAGGCAATACTTTAAAATCATGGACGATATTTGTAAGATCAAATGCTACCTACTGCACATATATCGTTCACCGAACTCCCTAGACCTCCTATAAACGTAAACTCTCCTTCACTATCACCTGGAGTTCTCCCATTTAAAACTAATAGATTAAAATCTTCACAAAATTCTAAAAAAATATCTCCTTTTTTATTTTTAACAAAATCTTTCGAATTTCTCATTAAATTAAACTTAAATTCATGTAAAACCACGTCAGAATACATTTCTTGTGCATTAGTTATCCCAACATTACAATCTCCTAAAATAACAAATTTACTATTTGCATTATTATTTAAAATATTGCTTGTTACCTCGAAATCCTCCGACCAGTACGCACCTCTCAGATAAACTGTCATAATACAGAATTCATTTTTGTCTACTTTGCAAAGAATCACGGTGTAATTATCAAGTTTTACAAATTTAAAAAAAGGATTTAAACATTTCTTAATACCGTACAAACTTCCGCATTTTGCTCGGCCAAATGATTTATCTCTCACCCCACTTAACCAATACAAGTCATATCCATCAAACAAATTCTCATGAAAATTAAAAATTTTTTTCTTCTACAAATGTTTCAAATAATAAAAAGATATCTGAGCTTTTAATAAAATTAAAGAACATCACTTTATCTAACTTATTGCGGATATCTGCCGCATTGTAACTCACAATGGAAAAACAAATTTCAGAATTTTTACTATTTTCACTGAAACACACACATAACTCTCTGCTTTCTGCAAACGGACTACTTCACATTTTTTTGCTCTTCATTCCTCTTCTCTGGGGTTAGATATGCGTTTATTAACACCATATCCTCTTCATTAGCCGCTATAAAACCACGATCTTCTTCTCAAGAAAATCTTTTGTTTTGAAATAGAAAATAATCATTTCTAACCAGTACTCGAGCCTCTTTATCAGTTTCCAATATGCGTCTTTTCACCTCCAATAGTTTTTTCCTTCTAATCCAATCTTTAAGTATGAGATCTCTGTGTACCCATATTCCCGTATTTTTTAAATGTTTGCCATTTTCCAATATATGCTGTACATCAAAAGATTTAATCATTTCAACTAAAATTGATGTACGATCACGCCCTATGATGTGCACTCTATCAATCAATACATTCTCTATACCAAATGATTTTTTGCACATTTCCTGAATTAACTCGGTCATATTTTCACCTTCCTTAATTTCAGAAAATCACCTAAAAATATAAGATTTTTGGCTTTTGATCTCTTCATTAAAAATTCCACATTTCTTTTTACTTCCTTATTTTGCTCCTTGAGATCAGCTACCTCTTTAGTTAGTTAACTATTTATTAACTTCCATAACGTTTTCTAACTAACACTCAATATTTTTCAAAACTTGAAAATGAATTGACAATTTTGAATCTAACAATTCACTCAATTTATCCATTACAGTATCATCAATTTCCAACATATCAGAACTTAAATTTTTCGTAATTTTTGAGGCCTCTTCCGGCGAGCTAAGACACCTTCTTCTCTTAGTTATTTTATTAGGAGTACTGTTTTTTTTTATATTATGTTTTATTTTTTCATTACCTGAACATTGACTCATTCATAATATATCCAATTTACTGTTTTCTGTATTCTTACATCAGCGAGAATGACGGTGGGCGTGGCACTACATAGATCTGAACTATACCACTCCCACTCCTTCAGAATAGATAAACAGCCCACTAACCCACCACTGATAAGATACTTTTGCCCTTTTGTGTTTATAAAAAGTAGCAATTATTTACAGTTTCCAGTTAAATTTAAACGATTTTACTTTTGTAAATTTATGTAGCAAATACTTTTTTAACAAGTTTGTTCTTAAAAAGCACTTAAAATAAATAATCTTCTTTACCACTTAAAACATAAAATAAGTGCAGAGCGTACTAGCCCAACCGTTCAGTATGAAAGCTACAGGTCAACTCCTGTTGGCATTTTATCCGTCCTAGCACGCTTATTTTTGTTGTTTCTGGTAGGTTTCGGATTCCCATCCACTGAGAGAGTAATGCTATCAAGTCTTGTAGACAGATGATCTCAACTTTCTGTTACTGTCACGTACCACAATTGTATACAATCTAGCAGTGTCATGCATAACAGAACCAAAAGGTTGAAATCATCTTCACATGACCTTGATAGTCTTAAACGAACTATCAGAACCCGGCCCGGTCAGGAATATAAATAAGCGTGCTACAAGTGATAAAATAAAAAAAAAAAAAATATTTTTTTAAAGTACAATCTAAATAAGAGTTTGTGTCATTGCAAAAAAGTATATCCATCTCTAAAATGTTTAAAATAAAAGTTATTATTTATAATATGCAAACAGCCTGACAATTTGGAAAAAAATAGATGAAGCACTTTTCGATAAAATTCCCAAAATCTCAAAAAGCTATTCAGTAGAGTCGCACTTTCTGTTAACCAATTTTCTTTAAATTGAATTCTAATGTGATTTCTAGCACATCTTTTAATATATCTCCACACCATCTTTTAATATTTCATAGTAAAATGACACTTTAAGGTAAGCTCCCCCCCCCCCCCAGAACTCCCAAAAAATTACTTTCCCAAAAGGTTTCTAATTTTTCAGAAAAAACATATGGAATGTATTACATAGCGCACAAGTTTCTTTTAAAAAAGTAAATTTTCGGAATTTGAGTTTACCCTGATAATACAGTTTCGAAATCCTCCTAGAAACGAAAAGAGGTTTTTAGAATTAGTCTGTGTCTTGTGAGTGTAGTGTCAGCATAAACCAAAAACAGAATATCGCTGGAGTTCAAACTTGATATTTCATGTAGACAATAAGGTTTAGGTTTACGATCGATTAACCGGATAATATTCCACTCTTCCAATATTTTGTAATTTTCTCTTTTTTCTCGCTTAGATTCTCTTTAACTTTACATATCTACTACATATATTTAACTTTATATTTTAAAAAGGTTCTGAGGAGGAATGACTAGGTTTTTCTCTAAAGTGTCATTTCGCTTTATTACACGATTCTAACATCAATAAGAATTAGATGTGTTGTCAAAATTCTTTGTTTGAAGAAATCGATTGGCAGGGAATGCAACTTTACAGAACTTTCAAACCTGTACTAACCATTAAATCGACCAATCGCTTGTTTGAAACATTTTTCCAAATAAATAGAGGTGTTCTAGAGGAGAGTCGGAAGGTAACGCTTCCTTCAGAAATGTCGTTTTAATATGCTTTATGTGTAATACACTCTACTACAATAAAATCCCTGTCTAATTGAATGCAATGCACCAACAAATTTAAATATAATCCCAGTTAAAGGAAAATTTTTTATGACTAAGAAAATTGCTTTTTAAGTGTTTCGTACAAGAGTTTTTATGTAAAATGATCTGTGTAATGGATTTAAAACAATGAGTGTTTATACGGCAATGGCCAGAATGTTTATGTTTTAAAATATTTGCAACATATTAAAGATATTACCAGAAATATATATATATTAAAAAAAAATATTAGATGTTTAAAAACAAATATAAATGATAATTCACCTGTGGTAATTGGTAATTTTGGTGTAGGGAGAACTTTTGCTCGAATGGCTGTATTCCCAGGAGCTCGTGGCTGGGCTAGAATCTGAAATAAAAAAAAAAAAATCATAAGATTTCAAAAAATATTTAATTTTAAAGATCATAAGTAATTAAGGTAAAACAATAATCTCTACCTATTTACTACTAAGAATTATTTTGCCATCTGTATATTATAATTTCGCCCTTTTTAAAGTAATAGTTCTTAAGACACTTCTTACATAATTTACAACAAAATCATATACTGTTTAAACGATAAAATAAAATTCGTTTAAACATTGACTATTCTTGATATTTAAAGAAATAAGTTGTTGCTTCTCTTAAAAATAAGCTATATTTATTTCAATACCCAGTTATAAATGACAAATTTTCTTCAAAATTCTAATTCTCTTGCTAATATGTTTAATCCTGAGTACGATGGGTGGTGCTATGGTGACTACCCCCACTGCGGCCTTGGAGATCCTGTTAAACCTTCCACCACTCCACATTTACGTCCAAGGCGTTGCAAGAGCAGTCGTGGCATGACTACAACAGGGACAAGCTCCCATTTATCCCAGGCATACTGGGAATTACCAAGACCTATGGGAGGAGCTGAAAGCGGACCGGATTTTGGGTCTGCCTAGGGATATAATGACTCTTAGGTACGACTTTCAAAAACTCTTCAAAGTTCTGATTTTAGACAGAGGGGCATGGAAGAACGGGCCGCCGATTACAGGCGAATAGATGTGGTACACGGACGGGGCCAAGATGGAAGATGGAGTGGGAGCCTGCGTGTACGGGGCTCATCCGAGATGTAATATCTCGATGAGCCTGGGAAGACTAGCCTCGGTCTTTCAGGCGGAGCTAGTCGCGATTACTATCTGCGCCGCCGAAATAAGAAGACGGGGAGTGTATAACTCCAGAGTCGTCATTTATTCGGATAGCCAGGCTGCCCTGCGGGTAATTGACTCGTGGGAGATCAGCTCAAGGCTGGTTTGGGACTGCCTAGGTGCACTCAGGGAAATTAGTAGCCATAATAAGGTCTTTCTGGTTTAAGTACCTGGGCACTCGGGTTACAGAGGCAATGAGACGGCGGACCGCCTGGCCCGGGAGGGTTCAATGAGAGCACTTATCGGGCCGGAGCCGTTCTGTGGCGTCTCAAGATGCCTCAGGGATGTATCCATTAAGACATGGATGCAGGACCGATCAAGAATGGTGGATCAAAACTTCAGGCCAGTGGTAGGCGAAAAAGTTTATCCATAGCCACTCGCCCAAGCTAACTGCGGAATTACTCCAACTAGGCCGGGCGGCCATAAGGATAGCAGTTGGCGTTCTCACTGGCCATTGTAGATTAAACAAGCACATGCATCGCATGGGCCTGGCAACGGATAGCCTGGGTAGGTTTTTGGCAGGAAGAAGAGGAGACGGCATTGCATGTGGTATGTCACTGCGAGGGGCTGGTTTGGCTAAGGTACCGCCTCTTTGGTAAAGAGAAGCTGGTGCCAACAAGCCTTAGCCAGGGCCCTCTCTCGGACCTATTAAGTCTTTTAAGGCAAGCAGAACTCGAGAGGGTGCTCTGATTGACTACTTGGGAGCCCCCCCCAATTCCACAGTCCGGCTAAGGATAGGATCGGGGAAGGGTCTCCAACTAAGGGGTGCCACAATAGATCCTTGGGATGTCGCGGTGGGGTAGGCTGAAGAGCCAGTTCCCCCGTTACGGTGTCTTCAATTTATCACAACCTGATTTCCTAATCCCTGACCTTGTTTTTCCAAAGAGACCCCTTTCTCTACTAATCCCGTTATAAATATATCTGCCCGCTGTTCACTATGGTTAATTTGTTCACTATTCTCTGTGTTGTTGAGGTGTTCTCAACTTTTTATTTACAAAATTATACATAAGTTTTCAAGTTTTGATATGTTTTAAAGATTATTTAATAGTTTTTATTTTTTTTATTTTTTATTATGTAAGTAAACCAAAAAATTTTTATAAATTAATCCATAATTTTATTTTTTATTATTTTTATTATTTTCTGTTTTTGTTTTGGATTCTGACTTTCAAAAAAGAACCTATTGTATTTATATGTTGTAGGCCTTGAAAAAGACAATATATTTGTCGAAACGTTGGCAAGAATATTTTTTTTTTTTTTTCAAAAAAACGACCGAAACTCACGATCCTTTTCCTTTATATAAATAAATCTAGATAGTTCGGTAGTTAGTTGGTTAAGATGAACTATTTTATCTAAATAAATTTCTCTTAATAAAGAAATAAAAAATTATTCTCTAGATAAGTTAGTGGAAGATGAGGAGCTTTTGTTGCTACATATCTTATATCAAGAGAAGTTGACAAAGCATTAATTCAATGAGTAATTTAAATAGGAATGAATGGGTTAGTTTTAATAAACCTATGAAGGCAGGCTTGGAAATATCTACACAAATTTAACTATTAATTTTTACTTACTCTTAAAATTTCTGTGAATTATATTAAAGTTCTCAAAATTGGATTAGTGATATAGATTAATATAATTAAAATTCAACAGTTCATGTATAAAGTTACAAAATTTAAAAATAATGGAAACATTAAAAAAAAAAAAGTGTGTAGAACAGATAGAATTTTTTTCACTCTATTTTGTTATTTTTTTATTATCAGTGTTTTTTTTTAGTACTTCCAGGTTATTATCATTTGGGACTGAACCCTAAGGAAGTAGACTTCAGGGAACCTTGAGGAGGCTAATTTTCAAATATCCCATTAGCCTGCGGTGGATATTCCAGTTTAACATTGAAAATTTACAATTACATTCCAACACTCATGCAATACGCACTGAGTCGCAGAGGTAATTGATATACCGCAATCTAAAACTGCTTAAGGTACCCACACATAGATTACAGCTCACACCTCTGAACCTTACTTTAGAAACGACTATTATGTTCCATCACTGACATCTAATAGAGCAGCAATGGATTTAAGTCCTAATAGAGCAGCATCGATATTATTTTTCAGCCACTCCTTCTACATATGTAATCGTGACAGAAAAAATAGTCCTTAACAACAGTTAAGATACATTCGCAGTTAATCATGAGCACCCAAAATCTAAGATACTAAATTTATAAAACAGAAACGGATTGGCTTCAATAGCAACTTTTAATTAATAATTAACAACTTTAAAAGTCATCTTAAGATTTGTGTTTCTAAAAAACAAAGAAAGAAAACTATTTATGGGAAAATGGAAAGAACTACTCATAAAGATTCTTAAAAAAACCGAAACCGCAGCTAAACTATTTCCTCAAATCGTCAAAACTGAAGTCCTTGAAACTGCCGTTTCTTTTTGTTAGTAAAATCTAATTAGATTGTCACTTTTCAAGTCCATGCGTTGCATGTGCCATTGAGTAAGCCTCTAAACATCTTAATGTTAGAAATCTAAAAATTTAGGCGAATAGTTATCGATAACAACTTCGTCTGCCAAACCTGCTTGAACTGAAGTTTCCTAACACCTTTCTTGAGTCTTAGTTACTTTTTTACTTTCTTTTTAAATTCCTTAACGAAAAACCGGTAATGCAATACTTAGTACAGGTCAAAAACACTGTTAAAATTTAAATTAACTTTCATGATAAGCAAACATACCCTAGGAGTTCTAATTACTGATGCCGCCGGTGCAGGAAATCTTGTTGCGGTATTTTTTCCAGTAACTAGAAAAGAAAAAAAAATCATTGACAATTAATTTTACAATGTTCTCTTCTGCATTCAATCTCATAATTAACACATTTTGAAATAGTGTACTTACTAGGTGGTTGTGGCGAACTAGCATTGCTCATTACTAAATGTGTTCCAACATTTGGTTCCAGCACAATGATGTTATTTTGATGAGGCTGAGAATTCTGTAAAAGTCATAATTATTGACAGTGATATAGATTAAGACTATATTCAGAGACTACCTATTCTAAAATTATATCATATTAAATAATAGGTTAATCCAACTTACTGGCATAATTACCGTAGGCTGGGTTACTGGCTGGCCAGTAACTGCTGCCGGTGCAATGCTGGAAAATATGAATATTGATACCAATTAATTATAAAGATTTTTTGTTTGTTTAAAACTTGATCTACTTCTAGTTTGATAACAGCTATCTCACTAGTATGTGAAATGCAACACTGAAACCTTAAAAATTTTAAGATATTTTAATTTATTTATCATTTTTAGCCAAAATTAATTTCAGTTTAGGAGCATATTATAAAATTTGAATAAAGTAAGTATATTTTTTGGAAAACTATTAGATTTTGGCCAAATATTTCTGAATTTATTTTAGAGTCAAAGAAAGCTCATCTATTCAGAGTATATTTGTTAATACAGAATTGAAAGTGTCAGTACTTAAATAGAAACTTTGTAAATATAACGATATCTTAAAATTCTCCTTTTGCAAAAAAAAAATTAATAACATAACAAGAACTTATCAGTGGCTTACCTCGCTGCTTTATTCGTATGATTAAGTCTATCCAATAATTTAAGTACTTCTATAATTTCTTGTTCAGCTTTTTTGCATTTTTCAACTTGTACCTCACTAAGCTCATCTTCATAACATTCTAGCACTAATGATTCCCGAACTGGTGACCTTTTTCGAGTCATTTTGATCTATTAAAATAAAAGATATAACGTAACGATCCCCATAATACTTTTAAAAACTAGAAATTCATGTTTACTTTAATAAAAGCTACTTTGTATCAAGAATTTTATTAAATATTTACAATATATTTTATCTACTTTTTTCTGGCGGGAACCGAATAGATCTTTGAAACGATAATAAATAAAATTTTAAAACGCTCATGTTAATGTTAATTATATTAAAATTTAAAGAATATTACCTAAATAGCAAACTAAATGAAAAAAGTTTATCAAGCCTATACAGTAAACGTTATTTGATATCTCTATAAATGTAAAAGCTATAAAATCCTACACCCAGAACATCATATATAACCTATTTATACTAAACCTTCCTCTAATTCAAACAATGAGCACAGCCTTAGAGATATACAACTACACAATTACAAAATTTATTTTTAGGTTATAAGTAACTGATCAAGCAAAAATCTATACATCTTTTCTCAAGCTTATTTTATTTTATTTAAATTTATCAATTACTTATAATATTCAAGTACTCATTCCATCTTATTGAAAATATTAAACTTATCATTACTATTTAAGAAATGAGATGCAGAAACTTCTAAAAATATGACGTCACTCAGATTAGTATGTTAAGACCATAGCGTTGCTAGCGTCCTCTATTCGTAAACTAATGAACTCAACAAGCAACCATATTGGTTTTTATATCTAAGATGGCGATGGTAAACTATTCCTAATTTCCTTGTCTCCACATCTTGCAAACGAGACCATAGAGACAATCTCTAAACTGAATTAACTCTATTCTACGTCTTACATCTCAAAATGAATAATGTTTTCCATTTAAATAATGCATGTAATTAAACATGGGCGATATATTTTGAAACTCAAAACATTTAGTTCCAAGCAAAAATATTAATTCTAGGTCTTTAGAATATATGTAGGACTTTAACATTAACGATATTTTTCACTCATTACAATACCGTTAACAGTCTCAATCTTCGACTTCTTCAACAGGCTCATGATTTAGCACGCTAAAAATGTTATGTACGCAGTAAAAGGTAAAATAATGGTTCGTATTATTTATGCCAAAACTATATTTTCTTGTATTTTTCATTAAATCATCTCCATAACTTGCCAGTTTTGAATTTCTTAAATATCAAAATGATTCCTGACCAATTTTGTACAAATCGTGTAAGCATAATTAAAAAAGAAAAACTGAGGGTTTCGCATCAATATGCCATATGTACGATAAAAGCAAGAGTGAAAAAACAGGAGTTAAATTTTCGTAAATTAAGTCTCCCACTTTCAATGACAGAGCGCTGCACTTGTAGCGGAATTCGCTCCACCTTTGACTGGTAGAGTGCTCCACTTGTAGCAGAATACCATTTACGATATGACCAAATTTTGGTCGGCTTTCCCACGATTTGTTTGGGAAGCATGTTCAAGGGAATATGCATATATTTGGGAAGTACAGCCTTTGAGGCGACCAGTAGATTCAAACTGTATTTCGGTACCCGTAAGTGAAGGTGGGGAGACATTATTAGAAGTGGACCCTGATTGCGAATTTAAGAACTACAAGAGGATGAGAACCTTCGAGTACTGGCCATCCGTCCCTCTACAAAATCATCATTACGCTATCTTAGGTTGTTGCGCCCGGGGAATAATATATCAGGAAAAATGAATAAGATATACTGCATATTTGTTATTACTTAAAACATCCCAACATTCGGCCGGATTTTGTTAAAATTAGGTTTGGTAGCAACAAAATGTTATATGACAAAATACAATATGGCCGGACCTTGGATTATAGGTTATGACGTTACCCATTGTTTTTTTTCAATAATAAGAAATCTATAAATGATATTGATAAATATTCATCATTCAGTCAACCAGGCAATGATGAGTCCAACCAATAAAATCGGACGTTATTAATTTGAACGCTGCAATTGTTAGAAAGAAAAACTAGTTGCGTCACAAACAATTTAGTGGAATCCATTTTTTACCCACATAAATGTAACAAACCTGTGCTAACAAGAAAATGAAGCGCGCGCCGTAGAAGACTGTTTCTAAAATGTAAGTACAGTAAATGATATAATACTAAATACTTATTCCTTAGGCAATAATTGAAAGAAAAAAACAGAAGAACATTCAGCCATTACAAAGTATTTAAAAAAAATGAATTTCAGTAATAACTTCTTTAAATACTCCTTTCAAATATTTAATAAAACAATTTTAATTTCTATATTATTCAAAAGAAGGTATGATGAACGAAACAATATAAGAAAAACCAATGGGGCAAGCAATACAGTCGGCTTGCATAATCAACAAAATACAATATGGCCGGGACCTTGGATTGTAGGTTATGGCGTTCACCCATTGTTTTTTCCAATAGTAATAAATATATAATTGCATATTTAACATAAACAGTAATAGGATTTAAAGTAAATATAAAGAAAATAGTTACCTGTAATGTTTATTCAAATGTAGAAAGGAAAAAATGTTGCAAAATGGGAGCAGCTAAACGCTATAGTGGCGCTATCGACAGAGTCCTAGTACAGACAGAGGGTGCTAGCATGGCGAGCAGTGTATAGGTTAGGGAGGGGAGTTCCCGCATGTCAACTAACATGCATACATAGATCAATGTTGGCGCTACATTTAAATTTAAATGAATAAAATTATCGTACGCAATTCTAAAATATTAAATGATATTTATTATTAGAAAATTGTATTATTATCATTTTTATTTGGCTAATTGTTTGTAAATATTATAATTTAGTACATTTATAAGTGATATAGGTTTATAATATTATTTATAATATGATAATTGTTAAAGTATATATAAAGAGATTCAGGAGATCATATAGTTATTTTTTGATGTTCATTTTAACTCAGTGTGATTAATATTTTCAAATGACTGGCAGAGTGAAATTTTTTATACTTAATTAAAATAATATATACGAATGAGTCTCTAGTTTATAAAAGTTCTTCAAACAATCCAATTTGTGATTATCTCTTACAATTTATTTTTCTCACGAGACATTATCTCCAATAATCTAAATGAAATTACTATTCCTAAATTCTTTATTTTATCAGAAAGAAGTAAAGTTTTTATTTCGTTGGTCAACTAATTCTTTTGTAACAACTCAATGCTTTTATCCACGATCAATTTGCTTCAAAAAGGATCATATAGCGCTTTTAAATTATATAGTTGAAATTTATGCAAACGAGAGTCGAGCAATTCATGCAGACATCTTGGAATCTATAGCAAGTTTAGTTAATAATATGATCTTTTGGGTTTACACGGCAATTATCATGAAAAACACATAATGGAGTCCTATAGCTTTTAAGGTGTAACGACTCTGAAGAGGCTCATTGCAATATGGGGGAAACGTTGGTTTCTAGCAAACTACTGACGCGATCTTAACCCGGAAACTCAAGTGTTTTCCAAGATTAGTTAAATTGGAAAGAATGTCCAATTTTTCTTGTCAAACGTCTCCTACTTTACGCTGGGTTACATTCGAAAATGACCAGCAGTTATAACGATAAAGTTGCTCAGATGGACAACACCTTGGAACCAACAAAAACCTGTTTTTTTTTTTTTATTTTTAACTTTTTAAGGAAGACTTATTTTTATTTTGGTCTATTCCCAGAAATTTAGCGTTAATCTCTCCAACAACTCCATATGCCTGTAAAATAATGTTTATCGACTGCTCTTGGGTCATTTAAACTTATCAATCACTTTCAAACTTTCATCGACCCTTGAAGTTTAATATACACTCATTGGGAACCGCTGATATACATCATGAGAAAAACTACCGAACACAAAACAAATAAAGTTGAATTTAATGCTCTTATAGAATATTTTGGTTAAAGGATTTAAGGAAATGTCTCTTTCATCAGATCCCTTTTGTAGAGTTTGTGATGTAGGAAGAGAAACGGTAATTTCTCTATGCTAAAGTATAAGATTTGTAAGCAGAACAGATTTAAGTCCTTCGAAGGAAACAAAAATCTTTGAAGAGGCTATTTCTTCTTAGAATTTATATCAGGTAGTTTAGTTAATCTTAGTAATCTGTCCGGGACTAGATTTTTATACTGGATTCTATTGTTTTGACCAAGCCAATATTGATAAAAAGAGTTTTGGTTTGGACAGTATAATGGATGTGAGAAGGAGAGAGAATTGGAGTGATTGGGTTTTTAGAGAAATAAACTGGAATATATGCTGAACACTATATAATGAGAGCACACACAAACTGCAAGAACTTTACAAGTATATAGAAGTTAGGTAGCGAGAGATATATATATATATATAGAGAGAGAGAGAGAGAGAGAGAGACAAACAGAATGATGAGAAGGTAGTAGAAGGTTGCTGACTGGTTGTTAACTAATCGCAGACTGTAGTAAAACTGCCCTCTTACTACATATATATAGTCCTACTAGCTCCTATATATAGTCTATATACGAGACTCCTACTAGCTCGGCTATATATAGTCTCCCATCCTAGTCTGGCCTAGGTAGCGAATAACTAGATTGATTCATTTTTGTGTTTCCCCGCTCTTCAGATCCTATGAATCTATAATTATTCGGATTCCATTACACACAGAATGAGATTCCTTTAGATACACAAATAACTGCTTTATCAACAAAATTCTGACTTACATGCCAATTACCAAGGAATATTCTAACTAATCCTAAAAAAGGATTTTAGTTTAAGCTATTCAAGAGACTTTAACACCATATTAAGAACTCTGAAATTGAATTTTATGCTGGTCCAAAAATTTCTGTCTTCAACAACTGCACCCTAGAAGCCATATCCATTTATGTTTCGTAATAGTCCATCCAATTGAAAAAAGTTCTTCATATGTAAGTGGTCCATAAACGGTATACGAAGTTATCCCCCACCTTACAATTCGAAGCCATCATTCCATCACTTTCAATGCATTATCAGATAAGCCCAACAATCAATGTCTGGCTTCATCAGTACTCACTCGAGTTGAAAGAGAACATAGATTTAGTGAATGTGGTGTTTAAGGTCCTTCCAATATCCTTCACTTTAAAGGGTATGAAGGACAAAGTACTTATAATCTGCTGAAGATAAAGCAAATTGCAGACGGAGAGAATTATTACTAATGAAGTCTATATGATGAAATAAAATCTAAACTTTATTGTTCAGCAAGAGTTTGCAATCTTGATCTTCAGTTTTAGTTTAGATAAGTTAGAATAGGAATAGGGGTTTTCTCTTTTGTCCTACCAGAAATATTGAATACTACAGGGGGGGACAACAACAGAGGGCATGGTTGTATGGATCGGGTTCAGAGTGGATGATTGCACATAGATTTTTATTATGTTGGACTGAATGTCGGTAGCATAAGTTTAGGCTAGGATGACTGCCCCCCAGGAATAACGAATTGTGGGAGGACCACTAGTTTAGGTCTAGTTTTAAATATGTATAATCATAGTCTGTTATGTGTTATAGACATGCCTACTTTTCAAGGTAACTACAGCTATCAGGTAAGGAGTTTTCTTATGGGCGGGTATGTGCGACTGCCTACGTACCGCCCAGGCAGAGTGCCTTGCTAAAAAATAAATAAGCCCAATGTTTTGAAGAAAGATTAATTTAAGCTTTCTAATGACTCGCCTTTGGTGCGGGAATTCAGAGTTCGATTCACGCGTGGGTGTTGACTAAGCATTGTAAGAAAAAGTGAGGAACTACTGCTGTTAGCGAACCTAGGTTGCGAAGGCTAGAACTAAATGGCGGGCATGCTAATCACATGCCTCCAATAAAAAATTTGCCGTCTGGCAAGTCTTGGCCTTTCATAGGCTGTTGACCACAAGTTTAATTTTAAAAGAAAAAATAGGAAGCTGACGGTATCTTCAATTAAATAGTACTTTATGACTCACTTAGATCGCTAATCCTTGTGCCTGAAAAAGGGAAAAGTATTCATATATGTGACGGTCATATGGTTTCTGTGATCATGCGCACCTTGCAAAACTGTTGAGATGTCCTCTTTAGAAATAACCCCCTCCATTTCTGACTAACTCATGAAATCACCAACTCCATCATAAAAAGCATTGTCCCCCTTAACTTACTTCCTTAGAAACAAGCAATGGCTGTATATGTCATGTAATTCATGTAATTTTTCAATTAACCTCTATAATAATTTATCTTGTGACAAATTCAATAAATATTCATTTAAAAAATTAAAAAATAGTGCTTCAGTATTGTAAAATTTAGTAGAAGAGCCGCAACCATTAAATTTAAATTTCTCTTTTCTAAACCAAAGAAGAAGATCAATAAAAAACCTTATTCGAAATTACATTTCAAATCAATTTAGATTATATTTTGTCGTCATATACGAAGGTATAAACAATTATTAAACAGAAAAACAAGAAATAAAATTAGCAGAGGGGGTTATGAAATTATCGGAATAATAAAGATTTATCTGAGAATTCTTGAAATAAATACTTGAAGATTTCTATCTTGAAGATCATGGCAAAATGTTAATATAATATAATATATTAAAAAACAACAAGAAAAAGGGATTATTATTTCGAGTAGATTGGTATACCTGGCGTTAGTAAAGAGCGTTAGTGAAATATGGGAGGGGATAACACAAATGAAGGACTATGACGTCATTACCCTCTCTACTGAAAGAGAGGAGAGAATTTTGTCTACATGTTCCAATTTTATGCTAAATGTTTTATTAAATTCTCAAGAAATCAAATGGAAATATATTAAGTAATTGAAAATTCATTATTAACATTATATTCATCAATTTCTTTCTTTAAGATTTGCTCAACTCTTTTTTTAGTGGGCCACCGGAAATTTATATACAATACATAGTGGCAAGTGACCCATAATGATTATTTACAAGCCATGTGTGGTTTATAAACACATGGTTAGTTTCAATAATTTAATAATTATTGAAACTAAGACTACAAGACTGTAGGAGAGAGACGAATGTTACTTAGTAAACGACTGTTTTGTGTTGTGTGCTATGTTGAATCTTTAATTGCGTATTTATTTTGAAATAGATCAATAAAGAGTTGCGTTTAAATACTGGTGTATTGTCTACCTTTGATTAGTTGACTAATTAAGAAATTATTAGTCCAAACGTTTTAGAAGGGCTAACACGTAACAACTGCATTAGAAGTGGGATTCAGGACGACTATTCTGAACAGACGAAACAAAATGAAGTTTTGAAGAAGTGGCAAAACATTTGGAAAAATTAAATAATGGAAATTGCAAAGAATATGGTATTCAAGAAAGTCCAAATTGAGCCCGCTATGGAAGGGCGTCCGTCAAGTTGTACTGGCCACCATCGAATTTTCAGGTGATTTTTTGCACATCGTTAGTGCCGCGTTTGGGCCGGCGATCTGCAAAATTTTAACGTTTGTGCCTTACAATTACCAGAGCTATTAAGGATAGAATGTGGCCAGCCCAACTTGACGTCAAGTTAGACTGGCCATCAATTTCTATTTGACTGCTGGCCAAATTGCAGCCAGAGAAATTAGAACTAAAAATTATGAAGTGAAAGTACAAGAAGAAAAGATGAAATTTAAAGTAAGTAAAGAAGAGCTACAAAAGCATAAGTTTTACAAAGAGAAAGATTTGGTTAAAATTGACCAAAAACAAAAAAAAAACCAAAAACGAAAAATGGGGCTGACAGATATGAACATGCTGAAGAAAAGCAGATGTTGATGCGAAATCTGCTCTTGAATAGAAAACTATTTCGGGGAAAAAAGAGAGTGAAGGAAGGATCTATAAAATTGAAGAATATACAAGTCTGGTACATGGAAAGAGGAATCAGTTAGAAAATAAAGAGTTGATTGGTTAATAACAAGGAAGTTACGACCAACTTGGGGGAGGCGATTCAAAAATTTGGAAAGAAGACGATGCTTTGTAGACGATTAGAAAAGGGCAAAGCAAAAGGTAAATTAATCTGTAAGGGATTTATAGAATGAAGAAGGGAATGG
>JAAEAF010002219.1:0-14969 GCA_011037195.1 Triatoma infestans
TTGATCCCTGTCCATTTGGAAATGTTGGGTCGTTAGTCAATTTCCCTTTGGAAATGCTGTGGTGTTATTTTATTTCCTTTTGGAAATGTCGTGTAAGTTTATTTCCCTTTGGAAATTTGTGCAGTTTGTGAGTATTCCATTTGGAATAAGTCCAGTTGGCGTCCTTTTCTTGTCCATCTTGAAGTAATATTTATATGTCTAATTTATTAATTGCTGCATGTGCAGGCATATTTGTGTATATTTTTGTTATTTCCCTTTGGAAATACGTGCAGTTAGTTGGTGTCCTAGAACGAAATTGTTAACCTAGTTGTACATCGACAACTGTTGCATTTGCAAACAGATATATATAATTTTCAGTTTGTGTAGTCTTATTTACTATGATCATAGGTTATAATTGTGATCGTACTCAGTGTGTGGTTGGGGTAATATTAGTATACGTAGCGAATTCATCGATTCATTATTAGTTTAAATGTTTGTTTGATTTTGTTTAGTTTTATGTGTGTTTGTAGGAGGATTATAGGATTATGAGGAATCCGAAGTTTAGTATCAATTCCTTTTGTAGAATGTTTGATCTGAAACTAATTCTTTTAAACACAAAATTAATTTATATATATATAAATACATGGCTAACATGCAATTTTCATGCACACATTCATAGACATGCAATTCATGCATACATTCATAGACATGCGATTCATGCATACACATGCAATGATGTAGCTGTGAAGAAGTTTGATTCTGGAAAGAGAAATTTTAAATTAAATTAATGTTAAATTAAAATATTGCTGAACACTTAATTTTATGGAAAGCTCTTATAACTAAGACATTTTTTGCTATTGAAGTAAATATTAAGTTATTGAGGTAAGTAGCTACTTTGTGGGGTATGCATGCATATTTGGACCGTCGTAATCCAAGAGCTATTCAGCTATGCTGTGCTTTCTAGGTACCTTGAACATACATTAAGAAAACAATGAAATATTAGAAAATGTTAGATTAATAAATCAAAAGATCGTCAAATATATAAAAAAATAAGGTAATGCAGTTTTCTTCTAAAGCTAACTGAAAAAAATTAGATACATATGAATATCTAAATAAACATCAAAACATCAAACTATATAGGCATTATGCTTTAGACATTAAATCTGCAAAAAAAAAATATATACAAATTATTAATATTAGGTATATAATTATATTATTAGGTATATCATAATGAAAATTTTATACTAAATCAATGTCAATTATTTAAGAATTTCTCAATTTCTGCATTGAATCGTCGTCGCTGGAACAGAAAGAAAAATGTGTTAACTAAGCAGCAATAAGTTTACTGTTCATTTTGGATTCTGCAAATAAAATAAATTTTAAATTATTGTAAGTAATATACATTTTAGTTCTTAAGACTAATTAATTGATTACATGCATTTTTTTTTATTTTTTTTTATTTATATATATATATATATATGGTAAATAAGTTTCTTAACTATATGGCAATTAATTATATGGTATTAATTAAATATATACATGTGGTTTGTAGATTGAGAATAGGTTGAGAAGTGTGTCATGTAGAATGAGAATGATTTCTAGTGATTTATGTTTTACGTCTGTCTCGAAGTACCATAGGATGTTTATTTTGGGATTGTGGTATTTTCCTTATATATGCCTTTTTAATTTTACTGAGGTGTACTACTTTTTTACCGTCTTCCATACATAAGCGTACAGTATGGTTGGGGTATAATTTGTCTATTTTGTAAGGTCCAGAAAATTTATGACCAAATTTGCCCTGAGGTTTGAAAATTTTGAGGTAAACATTGTCGTTAACCTGAAATTGATGTTTAGATACATTCCGATTATAATATTTGGCTCTAGTAACTTTTGCCTTTTCATTACTTTCCTTAGCTGAAGCGCGTACCTCTTTAATTTTATTGTACAATGTCCTTGTGTGGATATTAAAATTATCGAGGTCACGGAATGGGAAGTTTACTAGCCAAGGAAATTTGAACTTACTCCCAAATATGAGTTCATGAGGAGAATAGCCTGTCGAGGTATTTGGGCTTGAATTGTGTGCAGCTTTTATAAGTGGTAGATATCTGTGCCACTGGTTTTGTGAGTAGTGGGAGATACTACGAGCTATAGTTTTATGGATACGTTCCAATTTGCCATTGGAAGCAGGGTGGTAGGGAGTAGTGTTAACTTTTCGGATTTTCAATAGGGTGCAGATCTGAAGTATTATGGTAGAAGTGAAATTGGTACCTAAATCTGATAGTAGGTACTTGGGTGTGCCATAACGGGTAAAAATTTCATTTACAAGTATCCGCGCAATATTCTCAGCCTTTTGATTTGCCATGGGGAACATCTCGAGAAAGCGAGAATACTGGCAGATAATGGTAAGGATGTATTTGTATTCCTCACCTGTGTCTGGATTAGTGGAAACTTCCATGGGGCCTACTACATCTATAGATAAAGCCTGAAATACGTTCGTTGGCTCTTGAAAATCACCCAAGGGAGGTTTGTGAGGAATATGCGACTTACTAGTAGCGCAACTATGACATGTTTGTACATAGTTTTGCACATCAGTAGAAATATTTGGCCAAGTGAAGAACATTTTTATTCTGTCATATGTCTTATGAATACCATAGTGTCCCGAGAGAGGATTGTCATGAAATAATCTCATGATGGTATCACGCATAGAGTTAGGCACTAGCGTGCAATTGTCAACAGTATGCACTATAAACCCTGTTGGTCTAAGGAATAGTGGGGTGTTTGAAGTAACTTCTGACATTCAGCGTCATTACTTTGAAGTTCTAGGACTTCCAGGAGGTCTATCGTTGGATAATATTCATCGGTTTCGGCTTGAATGCAGCCTATGTATCGACTAAGTGCGTCCGCATGTGCAATATTCTTGCCGGAACGATGCTCAATATAAAAATCAAATTCTGCCAGTTTCATGCTCCAACGGAAGAGCTTATTGTGGCTATCTTTGATGTTTTTGAGCCATTGGAGGGCTGCGTGGTCTGTAACTACCTTAAATCTGTAGCCATACAAGATATATCTATAGGTCTTACAACCAAAGACGATGGCTAACAATTCACGTTCGGTAGTACAGTATTTGGATTCTGCTTCATTAAGCACACGTGAAGCAAACGCTATGGGCCTTTCATCGCCATTAATATTTTGGCTTAGAATTGCGGAAATACCTATATTATTTGCATCCGTAGGAAGGATGAATTCATGGTCGTAATTTGGATAGGCTAGAACTGGTGGAGATATTAAGGTGGATTTGAGAGCTTGAAAAGCGTCTTGACGCTCTTGTGTCCACTGAAAATTTACACCTTTCTTTGTAAGGTCTGTGAGTGGCTTGCAAGCTCAGAAAATTTGGGGATAAATTTCCTATAGAAACCTATGAAACCCAAAAATGCTCTGACGTCTTTTAATTTACGAGGTACTGGGTAGTTCTTAACCGATTTTAATTTTTCTTCGTCGGGCCTTATTCCGTTAGAACTAATTACATAACCCAGATATTTACAGCTGTCTTTAAAAAATTGACATTTACCCAAGTCTATACACAAGTTACCAGCCTGGAGACGCTTCATTACTTTTAATAATGCATGGAGGTGTTCGTCGAAGGTTTTCCCATGGAAGACGAGTATATCGTCTATGAAGGTGTGGGAGATGTCACCAGTATATCCGGACATAATTTTGTCCATTAAACGCTGATAAGCGCTGCTGGCGTTCTTTAAACGAAGGGAAGAACCTTGAATTGATAGGTTCCGAAATTAGTGACGAAGGAAGTCTTTTCTTTAGATGCTTCGTCAAGGAGGATGCCGTGGAAGGCACCACTGATGTCTAAGGTGATATAGAAACGGGTGGCATTCAGTGTGGATAGGATATGCTGTATATCCGGGAGCGGGTAAATTTCGGAAGTGGTGATGGCATTTAGTTTGCGAAGATCAACCACATACCTGTATTGTTTTCGGAGCTGTGTAATGTCTGTAACATCAACTTTAGTGTGGTCAGCGTGTTTTTTCTTAATGAGTATGACAGGGTGAGCCCAGTTGGATTTGCTTTCCTCTATTATACCTCTATCAAGATTGTCTTGTATGAGGGCCTTGAGGATGGGAGCCTCGGAGTGTGCTATCTTATAGGGGCGGCTGGACACAGGGGCATGATTTTTTGTGTCAATGTGGTGAGTGACTCCAGAAAATTTTGTTTGGAAATTGTTGTCGTGTGTGAAAGCGTCATAAAAAGGAGTGAGGGCATGTAGAACTTGTTGTTGTTGTTGAGAAGAAAGATGCGTTAATTTGTTGAGAAGTTCTTGTTGAAATAGAGCGATTTCGTTTGTGTTAGTTTGATTAGCAGATTGTACTGCGTTTATGGTGTGAGTCTGTAAGTCTGTTTCAAAATCGTATTCGATATGAGCGATTGGAAAGTGTTTTTGAATAGCAATTTCGTGTGAGGTAGTGTTTATAAGGTTGATGGTGCATGTGTTGTTAGCAATATGTACGATAGAATTGGGCATGTAGAGACCCGTAGGTAAGGAATTGTGTTGTGTAAGCAGAATTTGTGTGTCGAGAGGAATTTTTGTATATAGTGTATGTGTTTGTATTATGTGTGCGCGAGGTGGCACTATAATTTTGTGGCGAAGCTGCAGGGTTTTGGGTAAGGGTAACTGTTGAATCGAATTGATTTGGTGCGTTTGAGCACTATTTGAAAATGGAATGTTGAATTTATTGAGCGTTAGTGTACGTGTGCGCAAATTAATAATTGCCCTATTTAATGTAAGGACATCTCTACC
Source organism: Triatoma infestans (assembly GCA_011037195.1). Taxonomy (NCBI): domain Eukaryota; kingdom Metazoa; phylum Arthropoda; class Insecta; order Hemiptera; family Reduviidae; genus Triatoma; species Triatoma infestans. Next base: position 4,790 of record JAAEAF010002219.1, read on the forward strand.
AAGTATTAATTGGAAATTGCCTTTTAATTGCGAAACTATGAATTCGCCAGAAAAATTGGAATTTTTGACATTGTCCGCATGCAAACGAAGGGACGTGATGCCATAATTAGGTATTACTTGGTTAGTCAGAGATTTTAAAATAATGTTGGAATGCTGAAGGTTCTTATTTCGACAAAAACTGGAATCCACTAGGCTGTGACTAGCTCCAGTGTCTACAAGGGCACGAATAAATTTTTTGCCAATTCTTAAATTTACTAACAAATTATCAGAATTGGTGAAAGCAGGTATGAGAGCCAAGGTCATAACATCAGCCGCTCGTGAGAGCGGCTGTGGGCTTAACCGTTTTTTTGGCTGTATCTGGAAACATGTTCGAGCCGTATGTCCAAATTTAGAACAAAATTGGCAAGTGGGCCTATTTTGGAGGTTATTGCTACCATTATTATTATTATGACTATACTGGGGTCTATCTGAATAAGGGTTAAATCGCGAATTGTTTGAATTAATTCGAGGACCATGATTATTACTATAATATTGATTATTATTATTATTATAGCGATTATTACTATTTGCTCTGTGATTAAGGTTTTGAGGAATATTAAATTTCTTAGGCAATTTGCCAAAGTTAGTACGAGGTTTTGGTCTGAATTTATTGGTGCAGTCCACGTCAAAATGTGGACCGGAACAATGGCGGCAAGGTCTGTTCTTTATTACATTAAATACTCTACAAGTGGTAGTTGGTTTTAATTGTGGCTTTTGACTTTTATTACGATGCGGGCATTCTCTGTGGAAATGCATTTGTCCACAGTAACGACAAGGAGATGGGGGTGTACGATTATAAGTTTTCGAAGTAACAGCGAAAACTGTGGGGTTTATTTCAGAAGCCTGAACTTCTTTTAGGGCATTGGCATAGGAAAGTGCTTCATCTAATTTTTGAGGTAGCTTCGTTCGTACCTCATTACTAAGCGGTTGAGGAAGTGATTTCAAGAATGCATCAGTGGCCAGTTTATCTAATATTGTTTGTAAGGCCTCGAGTGGGTTGGCTTGAGCTTTTACATGAATGGCGGATTGGATATGTCTAATCCTATCCGCGAATGTTTCAGGAGACTCAGTGGGCAAGGACTGAATATTAGTCATCTGTTGTAAGAGGACTAGGGGTGTTTTCTCCTTACGAAATCGGGCTAGAAGTCGCTCAGAAATTAGAGGATATTTGTACCCTGGCGTTGTAATTCCGCTTTCTGGGTGTCGTAAAATATTTTTGCAGAACCTGAGAGTCTAAGTGCTAATATTTCTAATTTAGCAGCGTCATCCCAGCCAGAAAGACTAGCACAATGGCTAATTTGGTCTAGGAAATCGGACACTTTGGCTGAATTTCGCCATCGAAGGTGGGTAAGCTATTAATTAATTGTAAATTTCTTAAAGAACTAGCTGGTTGATTGCTGGGGGTGGGAGGATTGGCTAATTGTTGCTGAGCAAGTAAATATTCTACAGCAGCGTCGATTTTCATGTTTTGTCCGTTAATTTTATACATTTTGGAAATACAAATTCACACGGGATAAGGGTGCAAATACAAAAATTTAAAAATGAAATTCAATAAAAATTCAATTATGGGAAATATTTAGATACTTCCGTTGAGAAACTAATTTAAAAGTTAATAAAATTATCTGATGGATAATTAGTTTAATTATTAAATTGGAAATTTTACGTACGTGTAAATTTGTGGATTCTTGTTGAAAATATCCCACCGCTGCCACCAATGTAATGTAATTGGTGGTGTGATGATGTGTATATAGGTAGCTTGTGGCGTAGCGTTTTAGCGAAAAGGGCTTGTGTGTTTGTTTGAGATAGAAGTAATAAGAATTTAAGAACACACTACTGTTTTATAAATAAATATATTCTGTTAAAATAATAACAACTTATTTGGTTTATAAACTTATTTAATTTATAACTGGCACAGATATTTAGAGAGCGATTCCTGAAGTGTCCTGTTTGAAGGTTGATGTGAGACTCTCTTTTTTGAACTGAACTATTTGAAAGCTATGGCAGACTCTATTCTTTGGAATTGCTCTCTCTCTCTCGCGGGGGAATTTTCTTACAAAGGTTTGGCCTAACGGAATTTAGTGTCTTTGTTTTCTCAATAGCAATGACAGATTTAATATACCTTGTTCTAAAATACACACTTTCTGAAGGTAAATTCACAGCACTAAAATAATTATAAAATATTAACAAAAATACAATTTTGGATACTATAAAATATTCAGAAACTTTAAACTATTATTTTTCGATTTTGTCCTTCCACTACGATGCAAAGTTTAAAGAAAATCTTTGGAGCCATTTTCTAGAAAATCGCAAAAAACTGAAAAAGGATACTTCAGGTTTCGGATTATGAACAAAACATTTGTATTGGAATGCATAAGCGATACCTAAACAGAATTTGAGTTTAAGCTTCCTGCAATTTTTCGGTATTGAAATATGTTATTCAATTACACTCGTGCAATTACATTTGTTTTCAAAACATGCATTTGCCTTGAAAATTCAATGTTGAAATTTGGACACGATTACAATGATTTCTATTGCAGGAAGAGAAAATAAAAATGCTGTACATAATTGCTGACCATTGAACTGTGATTCCATTTTCATTTTTCTGATTGAAAAAAATGTCATTTTAAATAAATGTAAAAGTAAACAAAATTAAAATAAAAAAAGTAATCAGATCGCAATATGTATTAACAGTTTGTTCTATTTTTGAAAAAAAACATATTTTTTTAGCTCAGAATTAAAACAGATAAAAAAGGTCAAAGACTTAAAATAATAATAAAATAAAGAATGGAAACATTTATTTTATAAATAAATATATCATTTATACATAACTTCCTCCTTAATCATGCAACCAGTGCAAAATGATAAAGTTGAATTTTTAATCTTAGTTGTAAAATGAGAATTCATGGCACCAAAACAATGTACTGCCGATCATGTTTCCAGGTTTATTCTAATTATTATCAGAGCAATAGCTGGGCGCAGAAAAGTCCTCGCTCATCATTTTTGTCTGTTTTATCAATTTTAATATTATTAGGTTTTTGAAGTGATAACAATAAAAACTTGAGTTTTTTATTATTAATTGTTGATTACTACCAACAGAACTAGAGATATGTTTTAATGTCTAAATTTAAATAAGGTTTAAATAATTATTTCAATAAATAACGCCAAATAGGCCATATCTTTGATACATTTTGAGGAAGTAAGTCTATGAACGTGACATTTAACTATATTTAGTGTAAGCAAAATGGTCTATTTTGAAAACTAAAAACCATTGGATAAGACCTGTTTGTTAGATTCATTATTCTTATAACTCATGATTCTTTTGTATCTGTGAAACACATCCTAAAACAACGGACAATTCGTGGCAGATAGAAGGATAATCACGAAATACGACTTACAAAAAAAAAAAAAAATACTTTTTTTAATAATACCTCCACATTAGCAATACTGCACAATATTGCAAAAGAGGTGGCCAAGCAATAGACAGATCTATAGGCATGACATGAAGAAGGGAAAAGAGATTTATAATTTCTTCCCCTTCGTTTAGGTCTATATCAAAGTTAATGCGTAAATTATCATGTTTGCTAACAAATTTACATGATAGTTCTTGAAGGATTCAATCGCCAAAACTATGAGTTGGGGCTTCACATTGAGTTTGCCCTGTGCAAGTCTGTGATATACTGATTATTAAGATATCTTGAAGAAGGACTAGTCGATATTTGCCTTTATGACCCCCTCAAGAAAAATCTGATATGAAACACACACGTCTCATAATTATCATAATTAGAATTGACAAATTTTCATAAACTTTGAAGTTTTAAGCGAATAGTTGTACTTAACTTTATAGTGGTAGGCAATACATTATATTCGTTGATTTTAGGACCATTTAACTGAATGTAGCTATATTGCAGACACATGACAGTATTATCATCAAGCCCAGAAAGCCTGCTTGTTCAATGTAGAGACAAAACTAAAGTCTCAGCTCTCCCCAATTTCAAATTCAAATTTTTCCTAAAAAAATATTTCAAATAAAAATGATGCGCTGTTACCATACGAAGTTTAAAGAATCGTTGAAGCTGTTTTTTGAGAAAATTCCGGTAATCTACTCTCTCAATCGATTTCGGTTTAATAAATTTTCTTCAAATTTGAAATTCAAGCAATGTTTTTGTTATAGATAGTAGTACCTAACATGTAGAACCTTACATTGTAAGAAATGGCACTTTAGAGGATAGCTTAACTTGGCTATTCCTTGATGCAGTTGTGGAAAATAAACGGAATATCAGGTTAAGGCTCACTAGGATTGTCAATTTTTGAAAAAATTCCCAATTTCCAAGTTTGAGATATTTTGTTCACTCATACTCTTTCAAACCTCGATAAAAACATTTTTTTTGCAGGCAGAGAATCTCGAAATATGTATTGCCGGCAAACACTCAGTTGCAATTTGAAATGATCGCAATACTACACCAGTAAAAGAAAGTAAAAATGTGTTCTGTGTTTTTTTTATACATATTCATTGATGTATATATACAACACACACACACACAACATAGATAATGACTTCTTGCAGTTATGATGAATGAATTTATGAAATGTCAAAGTATGTGTTCATCATTTTAAACACTTGTTTTTATGAAAACTAAACAAAAGGGAATTGGATGCGGACCATTTTGAGATCGACTGTGTAAGTGTATGTGTAAAGTGTGAGAGGTAATGTGTATGTATTTTCTCTTCTTGGCAGTAATAACAGCCACAGCGGCATGCTGATTGGGGAAGCATGCGCAACAACACCACACCATCACCGCCGTAACAACATCAACACAGTGGCAGCAAGATGGAGAGGCAGTGGACGGATGCGAGGCGATAATGTCTCGATAACACTCTCCCAAACCTTATCTCCATGGGTACAGTCCCATGGAAAAGGTTGTCAGCCTAGTATAATAACACTGTTGGCCCTATAGTATCCATACATTTACCTACTCTTTAAACAGATTGTACACTACTCAATTGTGTCAGTACCAAGCCTCTCGAATTATCGTTCAAAACTTCTTGTACATTATTATTATTATTTGGACATACTGGCAAGTGACTGACAAAGCCCTTCCAAGTTTTTTTTTTAAATTTTTCTGTTTCTTTTGTTGCCACAATCATACAAAGATTTTGACCTAATAAATAAACTTCAGCGAACTTATTCTTATCACTCAGAGATTCCCAATTCAGATGTTTTATCTTTATCCGCAAGTTAATTTATCTAGAGAAGAGACAGACAAACGTATTCCTTAAATCAGTTAAATGGAGCTTATAGTGTAGCCATCTAGCCGAAGTTTATGTTACATTAGGACACCTGGTGACTTAAACCTAAATTTTAAAAGTAAACCTAGATTTTAATCTCATAAATAAAAAAATAATATCTCTTTGTCCATTTCAAATTCATGTACCTGTGTATTCTGTACTTTTTTTAGGCTGTTATCACTGAATTCAAAAATTTTCACTATTCTTTGTTTCTTTATACGAAAAGTAGGAGAAATCTAAGTCTGTTTATCTGTGTTTTCATAAGGAAAGGTGAAGCAAAAAATCTAAACATCCTCCTATCTCTTCCCTGCTATAGGGTTTATGAAGAAAAATGTATAAAACAAAATCGATTCACAGAATGAATTTGTAACATCTTTGTCTACGTTTAAAAAAATATGTTAACCGAAATCCATTGCAATTAAGAAAAACTCACACTTCAGATTCAATTTATGTGACTCCGTTGCCTTGACACCTTCCACTTAAAGGTTCCGAGCAAAATCCATGAAATGCACTTGATATATACATAAGTATCATATGTATTTGATTTATAGACATTGTCCGCAATTTTCTCGAAAACAGCCCTACGATTTGTTTAAAATCTTTGCAAACTACACACATGTAGGGCTATCACTTTGGCATTAAACATTTTTTTAGGAAAATTGATTTTTTGCTAACCGTAAGGTGAGCGGCTTTTTTGAAGTGCTATTTCAATGTATTGTACGGACCTATTAACTTACAGTTAATTTTACAATTCGTAGAAGGCAAGACAAGACGCAAAATGCCCCCTAAATAAATTTGTAGAAGAATCAAATAATTACCATATTTGAAGGAAACCGGATGTTAGACTTTACAGAACGGGTTTCAATCTTCTCGGAAACGGCTAAAAAATAATTTCTCTTAAATTAATATTCTTGCTCTATATATATATAAAACAACTTTTCATTTTGATTTAAGATCAAGATATATTTAGTTAGTTTGCCAGGTTTAAAGAAAATCGTTAGAGCCAAACAAGATAAAAAAAAAAATTAATATAATTGTTTAAAATAAAACTTGCTAAGTTGCGCACTGATTATATATTGCAGAGAAAGACCACTTTTTATATGTTTTGGCAACTAGAGGAGTGTAGCATGATGAATAATCAGGCACAGTTTATGAATCGATAACTGTTCCCGTCTACCCATACAGTTGAAATGACAACCTGCCAGGTCATTTTCTATCATCACTTGGAGAATGGTCCTGATAAACATAGAGAGATAAAACTGTGCGTCCGTAGGAGTGCAGGTAAATAGCGCGCTCTCACACGACCGGCCAACAAAATGTTCACATCTTTAAGTTTGATAATGAAGTCTTCTAATAAATTTAAATATTAATTTATAATATTGTTAATGTCATAATTCGCTACTAATTCACACATTTATTACTGTTTTTAGAAATATTATTTTTATACCACGATATTAATTGTATGATAATGTTAAATGCAATTAATTAAACAAAAAAAATTCTCAATTCTGATTTCTTAATAGAACCTCATGACCCTTTATTTCCTTGTATTCTTAATTCTGTTGATAATTCACTCATATAAAAAACTGTATTAACAATTAGATTTTAATAAAATCTGTTATGAGATACTCGCACACCTTTCGCGCACTGCAAGTATCATCATTCTAATGGACAAACTTTCTTCAAACTAGAATTTTTACTAATCGTTTGATGAGTTTTAATAAGTAAAGATGGGAGAGATTGTTGCCAGTTCCAGCGGATCTAACCACAACAGGATTATAATTATTGTTGGTATTCAGGAAAAACATTTACCTGAATGTGATTACATTGTAAGGCAGCGCACTCTCTCATTCCTCAGAAAAATCACAGCAGTTTCAATGTTAACTCATCTCAGACACGCCTCCCTGAAATCAGTTTTCTCCGACAAAATTTTCTAAATAAAAATAATAGGCTTAAATTTGTGCCATTAGTATTCCAAGTCTAAAGAAAAATGTTAGCGTTATTATAGAGGTGCAAGTAGAAATTAAACTCCCCAATGATAGGGTAGACAAAATTCCACAAAATCTCAGTAACCTCTTTCCTTTAAATAAATTTCCCCTTTCAATTAACTGCTTTTCTTTAAACTTGAAATTCTATCAATATACACAATCGACTTTAAGATTAAGTAGGTGGAAGCACCATTCATCAATCACCCTGAATTTCCACCTTACAGGAAAACATTGCAGATCCATCAGATCCCACCAAAAATCTAGTATTCAGGGTTTGATTTTAACATGCACACCCTGTTGTCTTGGAAACTATGCCAGGTAGGAAAAAAAAAAAATCAGATGATTCCGTACTTAATTTTTTCGAGGATTCCAAATAAATGATCAATTATTTTTTTTTATCTGTAGAAATAAGAGATTTCGAACCAACATTTTTATTTCAAATTGAATCACATATTTTTTATAACGCATTCTTGAATGAGGAAAAAACCGTTGAATATTTGCTGAGATATTCAATTTTGAATGAAAATTGGGTGGTGCCTGTTAAAATTATCACTTTGTAAATGAGAATAATTAGTATCGCGTAAGTGAATCTAATATGAGTATTAAAGTGAATCGCGTAAAACTGACGAATATAATCAGTAATGTTGCATTTTCGGTCGTAGATATTGATCAAAAATGTATACGTTTATACCTAATCGGAATATAATGTTTAAACTTCCTACGCTTTTTCGTTTCGAGATTTACTTTTCAAACACACATAAACAATTCTAAAAACATTCTTGTCGTATTCAAGCGACCTCAAATTATAGCAGTACCAGATATATAAAAATCTGGGTAAAAAATGATAGAATTCTAATGAAATAAATAAAATACATGTTCTTGTTTATATTTGACGGTAGTTAATATAAACAAAACACAATATTATTAAAGTGAAAAATCTAAATTATAATGTTTTCCAATATCATCAAATAAAGATTAAAATAAAACAAAAAATAATAAGATAAGAATGACAATTAAAGATGAGTAGTACATACTGAGGAGTGTATATATTGTTTGGCGTGATTATTATTATTATTATTATTTTAATATATTTATATATTAATTAACAAGAAATAAGATAGTTGGTTATTTGACAAATGTTGCTGTAAATACCAGATACAATAAAAAGTAATTTCGTCTGGCTGAATCAGTTTTTTCTTAATTTTATATTTTATTAATTTTTATTTTCTGTCTTTGCTATAAGAAGGTATTTTGATTGTTCAAATTTTAAAAATTTGAATGCATGTTTTTTTTTAATGGCACCTAAGTACGTAATAAAATGTTTTTAATAAACGGTCTTTGATTTGTATGTGCATGGTCTAGCAAAACTCACACATGAATAATCAGAAGAAATTCCAACTTTGTATTCCTTTTGGACATCACAGGGAATCATTTTGCTTAGTGTTTTTTTCTTCAGTATTTTCTGATTTCGCGAAAAAAGATACATTGCTTCTGTTTAAATTTGGATCTAACTAACTCCAAATATGTATGAACACTTTTATTTCAAACAGTATTCTTGGGAAAATAATTTTAAACGAATTCATAGGATTTGTGGCTTAGGCATTAATGGTACAATAAACAAACATACTGCTAATACCCGGAGAAGATGATTTTCCCACTTTTTGAAGAGCAATTACAGCAAAACTGTTTTGTCACCCCACTCCAGTTATTAAAAAGAGAAAAAAAATCATGCTGACTCCTTTTTTATCCCCCAACGGCGATTTGTATTGGCATTGAGCCATTTGTGGGCGAGCAGTCCAGTAGAGGGCAGCCGTTTGGGTGATACCTGGCTGCGCGATTTGGGACTACTCTTTGGCGACGTGACGTTTAGCGTGACAGAGGGCACCACGTGTAGGCGACGACTTCACCTCCCTAATTCATACTTATTAGCATTTAAACCTTTACTAATAAGGTACAAAATGCAACTAACTCCCCAACGACATATACAATAAACCTTAGTAATATTTGATTTAACTTTTTTATCAGTGTTTATGGCAGGAGCAGTTATAAGGGTATGTCCACAATTTGCGCTTTCCTCTTCCTCTTCCCTTTCAACTTGCGCTTTCTCTTTCCATCTCAACATGCGTCGCGCATGCCTTTGGAGAATGCCTCTAGCTGTTTGTGCAGGTTACCTGTTTTGGAAAAGAAAAAAGCAGCGAGCCCTCATTTGCAACTGACCTTAATAAGGGCTCGCCGAAAAGAGTATTTAATTACGGGCTATCGAGAGCAAGGAGAATCGTTGAAAACGCTTTTGGGTTGATGGCATCAGCGATCAGAATTTTGTAAGCCTATAGAAATTGAAAGTTATTGGGACTGTGGTTGATATAGTATTAACTTGTCTCCTGCTTCATAATTTTCTCCGGGCGCAGCCGGATACAGCAAGACAGTATTCACCTCCTGCAAGTTTTGATCACGTGGATGAAAGCATTGGTGAAGTTATTTATGGCACTTGGAGGAAAGTTACTTCCAATGATAACAATACGAGACTTCTACAACAAGTACCACGGAACAAGCATCACTTCTCGCACTTTTGTTGGTATATAATTTTGAATTTACATCCCACAAAACTGTTTGAAGAGGATAATCTTCTATGAAATCAAGTGTCTCTTGATTACCAGACATAATCAAAAATCTGCTGTCGGAGATATTATTAATTAATAATAATAGTTGAATAATATCAGTTACTAATCAAGTTATTAAAAAAATAAAACTAACTAAATAATATTTAAAATTAATAATATAATATATAACCTATAAAAATACCAAACAGCACGTAGCGAGATCAACAAGATGCATAGCATGTTGAACGAAAATCCAAGTAGTTGGAT